>JASCZW010004785.1:0-98224 GCA_034211315.2 Aedes japonicus
ACAAAATTCATTTTTATATAAATAGATTAGGTTTAAATTTTACAAACTCATCAATTATATTCTTGAATTTCAAATAACATGTTTGACAGCAATAACGAATTTTTAAAAGTATTGTTTGTTCAGGTTGTTACAATCCTTATTTGTTCATAAAATAGCACGTGTTAGATTAAATCTTTTAAATCTTTTAAGAAAATCATTTAAAAGTTCAATTAGTCTAAAATTAATAAAAAAAAAAAAAATTCCGGTTGGAAATCGCTTCCAGTTGAAAATCGCAGCAAGCCGTCAGGGATTGTCGAAAAACACAGAGTAGTGCAAAATTGGCAAGTGCTTCACCCAATTTCAAGTGTGCGTCTCCTGTTTCAGAAGAGCGCACAAAACGAACGTGCGAGAAATTTTGTAGCAGCACGAGAGACAGGTAACCGCACATGCACTTCTCTTTTAGAGATGAAGAGTAATGCACAGTGCTCTACTCAGTGCTTTACTCTGTGCTTTGGCCCATGCTTTGGTAAATGGTAGCAAAATGAAAATTTTTGATACTAGAAACAAAAAGGCATTGTATGGGTTCAAAGAGTGAAAATTTTATTAAAATCCTCATTCACAAACTAGTCGGGCATGCCGCCGTGTCTGCTTTGTGCACTTGTGTTTGCACAGGGACGACAAGGGAGAGTGCAATCGTTAACGCCCAAAGAGACGAGAGCAAATTCGAAATGAGATGTGTGGCTTTGAGCACACGGCTAAACAAGGGTGCACGGGAGTACAGACTGCACTTTCACGTCTCTTTGAAATTTAATTTGCTGTTTGATTGAGATTTGAATCGCACCTCATCCCTGCAAGCCGTGCTTGGAAGCTGACGTGTTTTGTTTTTGCTTTTTAAAAAAATTTAAAAAAACCACACCCGGAACAAGAGTTAATATCAGCTTAGTTGTATTTGTTAATGCTGTTAGTATTGTGCCACGCGGACATAAATGATTAAATAAGAGTATTTTTCCGCTTTTTCGCGATTGGTTTGATGTTTATAAGCAGTTTAGAAGTCGATATAGAATCGCCTCATAGCGAGGGAGATTTTGATCATTGGCAGAGTGTGGAGAAAAAAAAACCAGTGCAATGTAGAAAACGGCCATTTGCTGGTCTGAAGCAAAGAACGAAGCTAACGCGCATGGCTGGCATATAATTTCAGATACACTCACTACGTGGTGTACAGATAATGAGCGGTAAAGATTTTTTTCTTTCATTGAAAAATGATTGTGATTTTTCAATTTAAATTTCTTCTCGGAAGTGTTTTTTTACCTGTGTTCATTGTATTGCATTTGTGCGCGAAGTACTAATTGTATTCGGACTGTGCCATCTGAAATGTAAATGATGAAACTATTTGCCGAACAGCAGAGTGCTACTTCTGTAGAGACATAAAAGCATCCTTTTGTATCACAGGGAAGCCATCCAAATAAAGATTGTTCAGAAACAATTTCCGGTGAGATCTTTCTGATTAATACTAAATTTGACCGATACTTCTAAATACGTGCCATCCTCCAAACAATAAGATTTGATGATGGAAGTGTATGCACAGTACGTACATCCGTTTGATGTTTGTACTGTGTTTATGCAGGGCTTGTTGTAAGTTGAAGTGACCTCGGAATGGACGTGAGTAACCAGGCATTCTGAAATGGGTCACTGGAACCCAACCCTTCCAACTCCCGGCCTAAAAAAGTTTGTCGTGACGACTACAGTTCATTCAAATGCAAACGTTTTTCTTCCATTAAAACTCTGGATTGTATATACACACCCATACACACACGTATGCAGCTTCCGGTTTAACTCCTGTCAGCAGATTCTGTACAGCCGTCCTCACTGTTCGCCTAAGAACGGTAATTTGACTTCAATTGCTTACCGCGTCCAACTATTTTTTTATTTATTTTTGTCTTCATAAGGTCCCGCTTGACGATGGCCCAATAATTGAGCGAGCTCTGGCATGTTAGTAGTAAGCTTGTCCTTTCCAACAAACATGGCATGTAGCCTAACAGCATACCCCATCAAATCTTAGCTTCTTAAACTAAAAAGCTTTCAATCAACTCGAATTGTTTGTTGGGTTTGATATCACCTGCATGTTATTTAGCATGGTTCTTTTAACAAACTCTCTTGCTTATTACAGCGCTCCTAGTAGACGTTTTTGGATACTTTTGACTTCCATTTGTTCACAATAACAACAAAGGGTGTCTCACAACAGTTTGCATCATGAAAAAAACGCTGTGGAAAATTACCCATTTGATATTTTCTTTTGAAAATTTGGGTTGAAGTTGTTTAGAGTGTTTTGTGTTGTTGTATTTGTATCGCCCTGGGTATGAGAATAACCCCGTTGTATTTGTACCACTCCAGGACAGCATTGGAATAGCGGCCCGAAGCTAGATCTGGCCAGAAGATCGTAGGGCCCTTGTGTTGCTTCAACGGAGGAAGCAGACACTTCTGTACACACTCCTTGATGTAGATCTCCCCGAACAACCAAACCCCAGGAGAATGCTCGCTAATATGTTCGCAAAAGGCGGCCTTGTGAGGTACACACCACGTAAAACGGTGGGGTCTAGCGTGTCTGACACTTGCGGGAGTGCCACGGCATCGGAAGCAGGTGCCACCAAGCTAGGCGTGGCCAAGGTATGGGCCAGGACTCATTCGGGCCATGGATAGGTTGCGGGGAACCCTTTCTAAAATAGGGGAGGTGTCCGAGCAGTTGGATGCGATAATCGAATTTGCGTCATCACGCAACGACATTGCTAAGGACTTAAAACTTTGCCTCTTCAGGCTACGCATGACAGTCAAGCTGCATACAAGAAGAGAAAAGAGCTGGAAGCCAAGCTCCTAGCTGAGCTAAGTTCCAATGAGTTGGCACGGCTAGCAGCCACGGAGAGGGCGAGGGAGATATCCTCGAAGCACACTCAGACGGAAGAGTCCATCTCAGTGGGAGACTCCACCCCATCTACCATGGGGGTAGGGACCTCCAAGCGGGCTAGGGAGTCCCCGGGTGAAACGGCACCTGGAGCTTCTAAGAAGCGGATAGTGTCCAACGGCTCCATATAGAAGTAAACCTATGCGAACGTGGAACGGGGTCTTAGAGTCCATCCTCGCAACCAGCGCCGGCTGGCCGAGAGAGAGGCCCCGGCGCCAATCCCAGCGACGAGGGCGTGACACCCAGCTCGAGAGTTGTCTCAAGCGTTGAAAGGGGCCCTAGCGGCAGGGCCCCGACAACGAATATCAGCACAGAAGCAGGCGCTAGGGCCAAGAGGAGGACGAAAGACGACCCCAAGCGTGGCAAGGGATAGCCACTGGACCAAGGTTCGAAAAAAAGAGAAACAGGACTTAAAAAGAAATTGAAAAGCGACTGGTGGCTCGCAAGCGTAACCACGGAGCGATCCTCATCGTTAAGACCGCGGCGTCGTAGTACTCAGAGTCCTTAAAAGCGATGCGTGGAGACGGTAAACTGGCGGCCTAGTCGCCGAAGTTCGGAGTTAACGCTGTACCTTCACTGGCGAGATGCTCCTGGAGCTGAAGAAGACGATTTAGCTGAAGGGTCCGGCTCATAGAGACCACGCAAGACAAGCCTTAAATGAGGGTGTGGAGGTACGCGCCCTCGTCTCAAGACCCAACGATAAGGGTAGCGTCAGCTAAGTGTGAAAGTGGCGATGGTGAAGGTGGGATGGCACTTAGCCTACACCAGCCGCCGAAGGCATGCTTCAGATGCCTAGAGAGCGGGCACATGTCTTGGGAGTGCAAAAGCCCAGATAGGAGTAACATGTGCAGCACAAGTAACAAGGCATGGGACTGCAAAGGTCTCCCCAAATGCTTGATTTGCGCTGGGAAACCGGATGAAAAGCACGTCATAGGGGGACAAGTGTCCGTCCGCTAAGGGTATTCCAACGAGTCAATCGTAATCCAGGTAACCCAACTAAACTCGAACCATTGTGAGGCCACCCAGCAACTGTTGTGTCAGACAGTTCGCGAGTCGGCATCGGATATCGCCATAATTTCCGACTCATATCGCATCCCAGATGGTAGCGGAAATTGGGTTGCAGACAGGTCCAATATGTCAGAATTGTGGACGACGGGCAAGTACCCGGTTCAGAAGATCGTATCTACCACACACGAAGACTTCGCGGTTGAAAAAGTGAATGGAGTGTTCTTCTGCAGCTGCTACGCGCCGCCAAGATGGTTGAATAGTTTTCCAACATGTTCGATCGTGTGACAACTGGGCTAACTGGCCTAAACCCGTTGGTAATAGCGGGGGACTTCAACGCTTGGGCGCTCGAGTGGAGGAGCCGCCCTTCCAACCTCAGGGGCCAGATTCTTCTAGAGGTGTGGACCTAGCTCAATGTGGACCTAGCCAACGTGGGTTCCAAGAGTGCCCACCATAGAAACGGAGCAGAATCGATAATCGACGTAACTTTCAGCAGTCCTGAGCTGCTAGATAATTGGAAGGTGAGGCGATGAGTCCGCTTCTGTGCAGCCTTCAGGTTTCTGGGTACCTGTACAAAATTCGAAGAAGCTACTTCCAGAATTGCGTACTGGTATACAATACAGAGGTAGGTCAGAAACGTGTTCAGATCACCGCAGGAACACGATGTACGATGACATACTACGGCTTGATTTCCTGAACAGGGTGAATATAGTCATGTTCGTGGACGACATCACCCTTGAGATATGTGGTGAATCCATTGAAGAGGTGGAGTTAACGGCCTCGCACTACATTGGCATTGTGGAGAGTTGGATGAGTTCCAGGAAACTGGAGCTAGCCCATCATAAGAGCAACATGCAACGATCAGTGCAGGTAACTGCACAATTGAATCGAAGAGGTTTTTGATGTATCTTGGGGTCATCATCGACAATAAGCTGTCCTTTATCCTCTATGGCTATATCGACATTATCCCGCATGATGTCGAATAGCTCGGCGGTGCAAGAGAGTAAGCGTAAACTCCTGGCAAGTGTCGCTCTGTCCATACTTAGGAACGGCGGGCCAGCATGGATCACTGCCTTGAGTAACAAGAGCTACAATAGTAGGCTAGAGAGTAAGTACAGGCTTATGTGCCTAAGAGTGGTTAGTGCATACCGAAAGGTATCACGCGACACGGTGTGCGTCCTAGCGGAGATGATGGCAACAGGCATTGTTATAAAAGAGGGTGTAGAGTTCTTCGAACAACGTGGAACAAGAGGTATTCGAAAGACCACTAGATCCGCATCTATGGTTAATGAATGAAACAACTCCGCCAAAACTGGCGGTGGGCCCATCGACTAATCTCGGAACTATCCGGATGGGTTAGTAGGCGACACGGTGAAGTGAACTTTCACTTAACGCAGATTTTGTCAGGCCACGGGTGTTTTAGACAATATGGGCATGCACAGCGATCCGCATGCACCAAGTACGCGGGAGTTGAGGAGACCGCGCTTCGACGGCGCGAGATCCGGCGTGATAGCCGTAAGCGGTCACGACACGACTCCGATGGTCTGGAGAATGTGGCGAAACGACCAACGGCAGATCGCAGGGACCACGTAACTACTAAAGCCTTAAGTAGTAAGACCTAGTGGATGCATAACAAGCACAATAGCCCCCTTCTGAGCGATTCGGAGTTGAGGATTTTTAAGCTGCTTGCGCAAACCAATTTGCGACGTTGCTTTTCGGGTGACGCTATTTTTTCCAATTTTCGAAACACTGATAGCGATAAAAATACAACAACAAAAACACTCTAAACTACGTCTACCCAAATTTTCAAGAGAAAATACCCAATGGTTATTTCTTACAGCATTTTTGCCGTGATGCAATTTTATGTGGGACACCCTTTATGCTTCTATTTACACACAAATTTCATTCGTTTGAGTAATATGACACGACATTTACGTGTTTCATTGTTTCCAGGTCACCATAGAAAATCAAAGTTAATTGGAAAGTTTATGGAATCAAAACGATGTACAAAAACCTAAAATCGATGTATTTTAGAGTTGTAATGAGCACCATTCGTTTCAAGAGAATCAATTAAAATTTCAAAAAAATAAGCGTAATGTTATTTTATACTTTATCCGCATTTGTAGTAACGGGTGGCAATTAAAATTTTGGATTTTTTTCGAGGCCTCTATGCTCAACAACAAACGAGCTCAGAGAGAAATAAGAGTGTGTATGCGTTAGCTCTTTCTCTCCCCTTTCTGCTAGTATTTTCTGTTTTGTTTATGCTTGCTCAGTTTTGCTCAAAATGCTGTCGAAACAAGAAGTATTTCGCGAGCGCGTTGTACAGTTCTACGAACTGCACAGAAATCTCGGCAAAACGTATACGGTACAACATTTTAAAAGCGAAAATGTTGCGACTTTGGCTGTTTACCATATCCTAAGATCCCCAACAACTGCTCGCAAGCAAGGTAGTGGAAGACCAGCCAAAATTATGGACGCAAAAGGACTTCGTTCTCTTACTCGTGCCTTCAACAACAAGGATTCACTGAGCCAACGGGATGCCGCAAAAAAGTTCAACTGTTCTCACCAGTACATCTGCAAAACATTGAAAAGACTCGGAATAAAGTGCCGAAAGAAGACACGAGCCCCGGAATATACTGATGGGCAGATTTCAACGCTGAAATCCCAATGCCGTTGGTTGATTAAAAATTATTCCGGAAAAAGTTTTGTTTTAGACGACGAAAGCTACTTCCCTCTTTCGAAGACGCAGATTCCCGGAAACGATTGATACTATTCAACGGATAGTTCTACTACACCTCCGAACATAAAATATAAGTTTAAACATAAGTTTGAACAGAAAGTGATGCTTTACATTGCCATTTCCGAGAAAGGCATTTCTAAGCCATGGTTCAAGCCCTCTGGTTTGGCAATCAATCAAGATGTGTACCAGAACGAGTGTTTGAAGAAAATTTTGATCCCATTTCTACAAAAACATCATGCTGATGGACAATACGTGTTTTGGCCGGATAAAGCGTCATCGCATTACGCCATAAAAACACAATCGTTCCTGAATACCCATTCGATTCCATTTGTACCCAAAAACCACAACCCGACAAATCTGCCTCAGTGTCGCCCAATCGAAGATTTCTTCGGGGTTTTGAGTTCCTTGGTGTACAAAAATAACTGGAGAGCCACGAATTGCAAACAGTTGATTCGTAGAATCAAGAGATGCATTCGCAAAGTTGACATGGAGGCCGTACAACGCTCCTGTTCCGACATCAAACGGAAGCTTCGCCGAACATCCGATTACGAACCGTTTTCAAATGTTCACTAATTTTTTTTCAACAATGGACAAGTATCTTTTATTTGAATAAATTAGATCTTCTTCAACTATGTTTGTCTTTTTTTGACAGCTTGAGAAAGAAATTCCAAAATTTTAGTTGCCACCCGTTAGAAAAGCTTTCCAAATCAAGTTGCTCTGCCCAATGCGTGAATTCAATCTTATAAGGAGACTAAGCTTGCAGTCGTTCTCAGCAATAAGAAGGAATTGCTGGAAAAACTCGCGTAACCTTTGAATAGTGCCTATCTTCGTTGATCTATCCTCTTAATCAACTTTCTCTTTGGTTTATCACTGCTAAACAATTCTATTTATGGCTGTGATAGCAGCTTAGGCCAAGAGAAAACGTTGTTAGCTTGTACACTAAACATTAAATTCTATGGAAAATGCTGTTGCTATAGCGTTAGTCCACAGAAGATAAAGTCGATTAATAAAATCGATTAACAAAGCTAGGCCCTTTTCAAATGTTACCCGAGAATACACATTTCACTTTTTTGCTTCGAGGTGGATCCATATCTGGAATCAAGAAGCATTGCGTTGTGATAAATTCCCAGACCAGATCGGCAATCGTACCCAGCTACCTCCAGTATGGATCTGCTTTACAGACGAATCCAAGTTGAAAAAAGAAGAAGACACTGAGTTTTGATATATCTGACAGCTCCCATGTTAAAGTATAGGACGAACATGTCAAAATGCTTCTTAAAAATTCAAATGAAATTTTAATTCAAAGCGGTTTGTTGTATGATGGATGAAACATCCAAAACTGCACAATTGGGGGCATTAATTTTATTTTATTTTTATTTTGCTTAACATGTTTTAATTGAGTATTTTCGGATGTTTTATTTATTCAACAAACTGCTTTTATTTAGAATTCCATTTGAATTTTTTAGAGGCATATTAAAATTTTCGTCTTATACTTTAACATGACAGTTGTCAGATTTATCATCCCACGGTGTCTTCTTCTGCTTTCAACTTGGATTCGTCCGTAGTTTTTCCCTTATAAGTATTAAAAATGACCACGTGGATTCTGAATAATCTGCGTGCCTCGCGAAATGAAACCGCAACTGTTCGCAAATTGATTCAAACGGCATGAAATCATTTGTTAGTCGTTAACCAAAACCAACGAAAACGTTGCAAGAAAAAAAAAAAGTAATACCAAAACCGAACCAATTACGATGCCCCGTTCGGCAAATTAACTTTTCCTCATTTATTCTTGAAAATATCGCAATAAATAAACGCCATCAATAGCTATTGAAGCGAGAAGCACCATCGTCATCCCCACCGCCATCATCGTGGGACATCGGCGGTCATCATAAGTGGGACATCGGCGGTGGTGGCACTGGTGGCTTGCAACTTCATATTGTCCTGCCGACCCTCGAGAGATCAATAAGCAATAAGCCCCATTTGACATACGCCCCGATAATGCTGCCGCCGGCCATCCAATGATTGGTTTGGGGATGATAATTCAACTTGAATGGCCATGTTCTCTTGTCGGAATTTCAACTACCTGCCAACCTTCAAGTACCATCATGTGGAACGGTTAAATGGATCCGGACGAAAAAAAAAAATGCCGATCTCGGCCCTTTTCGCCCCATTGGGGGTAGTCATCGTCAGTGAACAATATTGTGTAAGTGGATGGGAATTTCCTACCTGCACCATATTCCTGCCGGGTCCAGCTCGAGGGAAAAAGAAAACCAAGAACGGAATCAATTAAAATTTGACATCGCGAACAATTTTCCAACGAGGGAATTATTAATAGCAGTATGCGTAATTAATTCAGCATGTGAGAGTAACTAGGGAGCGGACGGTGAAAGCGGAAGATTTTCCAATTTTATTAAAATTCAATGCAGCAGAAGACGATTTTTCAGCTTCTCCTCGTGGGAACGTGGGCAAGGGTGGAATATGGGAATGGGTCATTTTTTTTCTGCTGTTATTGTAGCAGCTTGTTGGAAAGCTTAACAATTGTTTTGTTTTTGTGAACTCTTTCGGTAAGTATCTACATAGACTAACTCTAAGACCAGTTGGTCCCGAACAAATGCGATTTTTTTTCTTGGGTCAGTCAGTACTAGAACATCGATCCCAAGCCCGGTCCCAGCTTAATGATGCGCCCCTAAGATCACAACTCACAGCAATACAGCCTCAAATATTCTGTCAAAATGACATTAGGCCAAGTGACCGTGAACGCACGCACACTACAGCGCCATTTAATACAAAGGAGTGCAAGTAAGAAGGCAAATCTTTTGGAAGAAAACAAACCATCATTCCTCTGCATGTGCTGGAAAGGGAAAGGTGATTAAACGTCAAAAAGCCTAGTAGCGAATCAAAACAAAAACAAATATACTTGTACCAAAAGGTAAAGAAAAGCGCAAGAGTGCATGGCAAGGTGCAGACTGCAAGGTGTACTTCGAAACTAGGGGCTCTCCAACAGTGAACCAATTTCAAATCGCTAGTTGCACATTGATTGTTGGTAAAGGGCGATACGGTCAAAATTTGGTCAATATCAACTTGACGTATTTCTTTCAATTTTGCATTTAAAAAACCTGAACACCCCTCATTTTGAAGGTGTGTGTGTGTAGAATGTTGCTCCTATTTTGATTTTGGAATTCACTCTTCAGTTGTCAAAATGCCGTCCAAGCAAGAAGAGCAGCGTATCAAAATTTTGCTCGCGCATCGCGAAAATCCGAGCTACTCGCACGCAAAGTTGGCAAAATCGCTAAAAGTTGCCAAATCAACCGTAACAAATGTAATTAAAGTGTTTGGGGAACGTTTGTCGACAGCCAGGAAGTCTGGATCGGGGGGAAATCGAAAACCGGAAGCCGTTGAGACGACAAAGAGAGTTGCCGGTAGTTTCAAGCGAAACCCTAACCTATCTCTCCGAGATGCCGCAAATAAGCTGGGTGTATCGTCTACAACCGTGCATCGAGCCAAAAAACGAGCCGGACTATCGACTTACAAGAAGGTAGTGACTCCAAATCGCGATGATAAACAAAACACGACGGCCAAAGCGCGATCCCGGAGGCTGTACACGACGATGCTGACGAAGTTTGACTGTGTGGTAATGGACGACGAAACCTACGTCAAAGCCGACTACAAGCAGCTTCCGGGACAGGAGTTTTATATGGCACAAGGAAGGGGAAAGGTAGCAGATATTTTCAAACACACGAAACTGTCAAAGTTCGCAAAGAAATATCTGGTTTGGCAAGCCATCTGTACCTGTGGCTTGAAAAGCAGCATTTTCATAGCTTCCGGGACTGTCAACCAGGAAATTTACGTGAAAGAGTGTTTGAATAAACGTCTGCTGCCTTTCCTGAAGAAACACGGTTGTTCCGTACTGTTTTGGCCAGATTTGGCATCTTGCCATTACGGTAAAAAGGCCATGGAGTGGTACGCCGCCAACAACGTGCAGGTGGTTCCCAAGGACAAGAACCCTCCCAACACGCCAGAGCTCCGCCCAATTGAGAAATACTGGGCTATTGTCAAGCGGAACCTAATGAAGACCAAAAAAACTGCTAAGGACGAGCAGCAGTTCAAGGCAAACTGGCTTTCTGCGGCGAAGAAGGTGGACAAGGTGGCTGCACAAAATCTGATGGCAGGGGTCAAGCGTAAGGCCCGGCAATTCGGATTTGGAAAAGCTGAAGCCTAGCTGAATATTTTTCGTGAATTTTATACTAATTGAACTTGAAAAAGAAATTTAATTTGATTTTTTAAATAAACGATTTCACCGATTTACACGCGTTTTCCCTTGACCAAATTTTGACCGTATCACCCTTTATCTACGGTTTGAATGTTCTATTACTACAGAAAACTATGGCGAGATTTATAAAAACAAATAAAAAAAACCCTTCTCTGCCCTGAAGAACAAAATTTTTGAAAATAATGTGCCGAAATTAGATCAGAGTTTCAAACCTTTCTGGACACATTGGAAAATTCTGAAAATTCTGAAACCTTAAAAGCCTATTCCAGCGTTTAAGGAAGGTGATAAAATTTTGCTCACAAATGCGGGAAAAGCTCAAAAACTTGAGAGCTCCCATTATTTCAGTTTGGGTCTTTCTAGTCCTATCAGGTTTCCAGGGAGTATCTGAATATTTTCTATCAAGATGTTTGGCTGCTCCACTGGAGTTGCTCTTCTATTTATTTATACCAGAAATATAACATTGTAGTTTTCGGAGCGACCGCGTTGGACGAATAGTCGTTTCCTCTCGCTCTGATGGATCTGAGAAATGTCCAATACCAGCCTGCATCGTTATTTCCTTAGTTTCCATTTCGTATCAATTTAATCCAAGAGATGGTGCAAACTTTAATAACTATTTCAGATGAGCCGTGTTGCGATGAATTACCCGATCCAATTCGTTTGAATCAAGGTTTTCTCTGGTTTCAATTAGTTTGAACTCCTCTGTTGCAAATGTTGATGATAACTTGATCGTTTTATTTGTGCGGTTGGCGACTACTGTTTCACCCTCTTTCAAATCCGCTAGTTTTGCATGGCACCGAGCGATACTGTATTCAGCGTCATGTAACTTCTTCGTCCAATCTTTATCGTGATACTATTCCTCTCCACTCTGAACTTTCTGTTTTCAGTGCTGGGAAGTTTTTCATGCAGAATCCGTTCTCATAAAAAAAAATCATACAAAATCATATTTTTTTATCACAAAACTTAACTTTTAAATTAATCATATGTAAAATAAAATCAATAGTATTCATTTTATCAATCAATCCGACAATACCATTCTTGATTTAATCGATAATATTCCTCAAATCTAGAGGCATCAAATATCAGATTTAATAGTAAAAATAACAATATTACAGATTGCATATTATCATAGACTAACTCTAAGACCAGTAGGTCCTATACAAAAACGATTTTTTTCTTGGCTCAGTCAGTACTAGAACATCGGTCCCAAGCTCGGTCCCCAGCTCAATAATGCGCCCCTAATAATGAACTCACATGAACACACTCTCAAATATTCTGTCAAAATAACACAGCAAATCAAAACAAAGGCGCAAATATGTATAACAAGGTGCTGGCTTCAAGGTGTAATTCGGACCAAGGGGTTCTACAACAGTGAACCAATTTCAAATCGCTAGTTGCATATTGATAGTTGATATTATGTTGAAAGCAATATTTATTGTTGAGCACAACCATAACATTATGAATCTACTATAGATAGTACTATAGAAAGTACTTTCTAAAAAGTTAAACTTTTTTAACTAGATGTTTAACCTACCATCCCAAAATTCGAATTAAATATGAAAAAATAAAAAATAAAGTCGTATCTGCCAAAGGATAAGCTATTTCTAGTGAAATTTAAAGAAATTAGTTAATAGTTTTAAAAGTGTTGTGAAACTAGTGACAGTTTTTTAAAGTGTTTCTTTTTATTTTTATTTATTTTTAAAATGATTAAGTGCAGTTGTATTTAGAATTCTCCAAGTTTTAGAACTAAATTAGTTGTTATCAACGCGTATTCCGCTTTTCCAAGAGTTTATTGTTTGGTAATGTGACTTAAACCGTAATATTTATAGCAGTAGGATGGATAGTAGGAATGCTTATAGAGCTAAATTACTTGCTTAAGGTGTGCCCAGTTAGAATTGAAACATAGACTATTGCGCATATTTTGGATATACATTAACAAAATAGTATTCTGTTTTAGCTAAAATGTTCGACTTTATGTTAACTTTAGTACAAAACAAAAATCATCTCGATTTCGAAGATATTTGCGAACCTTTCCCGGAATACGTTTTATCAAACGGCGCACATTATTCTCATCCATCGTTTTGGCAATCTTATTCCACTTGGTTCTCAATTCATTGATGCTTCTGACGACACTGCCATTCACCTTCAGCTTCCTCTTCATAATAGCCCAAAATCTCTCTATCGGTCTGAACTGGGGACAGTTTGGTGGGTTGAGTTCTTTCAGTATAAACTGAATCCCGTTGGTTTCATACCACAGTAGCACTGTTTTACTGTAATGACAGCTTGCATGATCTGGCCAAAACATGACAGGTTCATTGTGGGAGCTGATGAATGGCAATATTTGCTTATGGAGACATTCCGTTCTAAACAGCTCTGGATTAAATACCTTATCAATGATAAAAACCTTGGTCATCCTACCGCAGCTATAGATGCCTTGCCAAATCATGTATTTACGTGCAAATTTATCTGCAAACACAAACTTGAATTTGGCAGAAACGTCTCCCCGAGCCGTACTCAAGTAATTTTTTTTGTCCCGGTAGCTTTTTGAAACTAGCCTTCACATGGGTTTCATCATCCATGAGGAGACAGCCATTGAATTTTGTCAATACATACAGTTTTTTGGCACTGATTCTGTCCACATTGTTTTGCTTTTGATTCCTATATGGTTGTCTACAGGCACGGTCGATATTGAAGCCTTCCCGAAAACGAATCTGTTGCACGGTACTACGTGCGGCGCGAAACTTCTGAGATTTTGGGGCTTGCCTCAATGTTCTTGATGATTTTGTTCAGCAGTTGAGGGTTGACAGTACCCACCTGATGCTTGCTTTGAGGCTTGCGATCCGTCGATAAAGTTTCTCTGTACTTTTTCGAAACACGTCACACGGTATTTCGTGGAAAAAAAACCCAACGCTTTAGCAAGTCTTAGACCAGATCACGAAGGGTTTTCCAAATGAACAAAATGCCGGAACCTCTTTATTTTTTTAGTAGATACTGACCTTGAGTGGGTATTTCATTTTAATTAGTTTGTTTATGTAAGACTTTTTTTTATATTTCACTTATATGATTCGAACTTTAGGTTGGTAGCTAAATAAGTTATTTTTTTTAAACTCTTTAATTCTATGTGCTAAGGATAGGAGGACAGGAAAAGATAAGCTATTTCTAGAGAAATTGGAGAAAAAAACGCTCGCGTTTACTAGTGATGGTTTGAAAAGTGTTTCAATTTATTATTTTTATTGGAAAACTAGTTAAAATTTAATTAACACTTCACACATCAACACTTGAGTGATCAACACTTTTTTTTAAATAAAAAAAACTGAAACACCTTTTCAAACTATCACTAGTAAACGCGAGCAAATTCCGTTAAATTCCACTATATAACGCATATCCTTTGACAGACAGGCCTATTTCGTGTGCGACTTACAGACTTCTTCAGTGCCGAGTACTCAACTTGAAGGGAACATCGCAGTAGGCCTATAGTATTTATGTACATTTGTGTGTACTTAAGCTGCGTGTGGTGTTTTGTTTCGTTATACCTAAGGCAAGTATCTGTTATGTGAACTTATCAGTGTTATACCTGTCAGATGACAGGCCATCGTTGTTGTTGTACACAAGTTGTGTAGGTAAGAAAGGTTTTTAAACAGCTATGAATATCAATTTAGTAGGTAGGTAGTTATTTGGTGTGGTGTGTGGCTTGTTGTTTTTGTGATGTAGGCAAAAATTCCAACTACCACAAATACCTGTTTCCTTGAGCTTGGTGAAGTAACTTTTTAGAATATTATTTGTGAGTTTCCACGCAACGGTTTGTGATATGTCTTAAAATTTGTATGTGGTTCAAGTTTATGAAATGTTTTCCGTTGGGTATATAATCAGTTATACCTGAGACAGACATACAACGTACTGCGTTGTACGAACTGTCAAATACTTTAATCCAGTACAGAAAAACACGTACTAAAGGAGTACAACCAACTAAAGGAGTACAACCAACAATCAATTTGCAACTAGCGATTTGAAATTGGTTCACTGTTGTAGAACCCCTTGATCCGAAGTACACCTTGAAGCCAGCACCTTCATATGCATATTTGCGCCTTTGTTTTGATTTGCTGTGTTATTTTGATAGAATATTTGAGAGTGTGTTCGTGTGAGTTCATTATTAGGGGCGCATTATCAAGCTTGGGACCGAGCTTGGGACCGGGGGGTTCTAGTACTGACTGGGCCAAGAAAAAAAATCGTTTTTGTATGGGACCTACTGGTCTTAGAGTTAGTCTATGGTACAACCATAGACTAACTCTAAGACCAGTAGGTCCCATACAAATACGATTTTTTTCTTGGCTCAGTCAGTACTAGAACATCGGTCCCAAGCTCGGTCCCAAGCTCATTAATGCACCCCTTATAATGAACTCACACGAACACACTCTCAAATATTCGGTCAAAATAACACAGCAAATGAAAACACAGGCGCAAATATGTATAACAAGGTGCTGACTTCAAGGTGTACTTTGGAACAAGGGGTTCTACAACAGTGAACCAATTTCAAATCGATAGTTGCATATTGATTGTTGGTACAACGCTGTACGTTGTATGTCTGTACCAGGTATTACCAACAATCAATATGCAACTAGTGATTTGAAATTGGTTCACTGTTGTAGAACCCCTTGGTTCGAAGTACACCTTGAAGCCAGCACCTTGCTGTGGAAGAATCCAGGTTGAAAAAAGAAGAAGACACCGAGTTGTGATAAATCTGACAGCTCCCATGTTAAAGTATAGGACGAACATTTTAAAATGCTGAAATTTTAATTAAAAGCGGTTTGTTGTATGATGTAAGAAAAATCCAAAACTACTCAATATAGACATTTTCAGCAAAATAAAAAATAAATCAAAATAATGCCCATATTTTGCAGTTTAGGTTTTTTCTTACATCATACAACAAACCGCTTTTAATTAAAATTTCATTTGAATTTATTAGAAGCATTTTAAAACGTTCGTCCTATACTTTAACATGGGAGCTGTCAAATTTATCACCACTCGGTGTCTTCTTCTTTTTTGAACTTGGATTCTTCTATACATATTTGCGCCTTAGTTTTGATTTGCTGTGTTATTTTGACAGAATATTTGAGAGTGTGTTCGTGTGAGTTCATTATGAGGGGCGCATTATTGAGCTTGGGACCGATGTGCTAGCAATGACTTCTATATAAGGTCTGGCGCACCAGCCACAACAATATTAGTGAAATGAGCAAAATTCGCTCATGACACTAATATCACTGCACTCCTTGAGCACGCTACACGGTAATATTAATTTACGCTCTAAGACTATAAAGTATGCCTTTTCGAGGGAAATTGGGACTACGCCAAAAAGGAGTATATTACTTTTACTCCCTTTTGCGTAAACCGAATGTACGTCATAATGTGCATACTTTTTACTCCTTTTTGAAAAGTGTAAAATGCATACTTTTTACCTCTTTTTGAAAAGTAAAATATGCATACTTTTTAACTCCTTTGAAAAGTAAGTATGCATACTTTTTACTCCTTTGAGAACATAAAAGATGTATACTTTTTACGCATTTCGAAAATTAATATCGCTCGTGTATGGCTGAAAACGACTCTATGCCGAAATTCAAATTCGAAAGTGAAAAGGACATGAATACATTACACAGTCATGTTTATTCATTGACAAAAAAATTACATATGCCTTTGTAGGTTTTGCGTTTAAAAATATCACGCATTTTGTTACAGACGCTCTGGAACAATTCATTTTAATGTTAGAACAGCGGCTGGATAGTCAAGAAAAAAAATTAATTTGATTGTTTTGCTCAGAAGCACCAGCACATTGGCTCCGGAGCTCGGTTCCAAGCCCAATGATTCGTCCTTAATTCCTGCATCCGGGCATGGAAGACCTGTTTTGTTGCATATAGTGTTAAACATTTGTAATACCTCACAAAAGCAGATATTTAACTTACCCGTCAATTTCGTGAATGCGACTATATCCAATGGATAATTTTTCCATTTTGCATACTGCAAAACAATTTCCGAACTTATACCCGGTGCTTACAAAAATAAATGCTTTTTTGAAAATGGCGTCAACGGGCAGAGTTAACTTTCTTTTCTCAGCGGTGCCTACTTTTTACACATGTTTTGCCGCCGTTGACATACTTGAAAAGGCGTAAAAAGTACTCTTCATTAATGTATAAAAACTAGTCACTTTTTGACGTATCAACTATAATCTTGAAAATGTGCAAAATATAGTCATAAAATGAGTTTTCCAGATTTACCGTGTACACAAAAGCTCGCAAAGTGCTACGTCATACAATTTATTTTGATTCGTTTGCTCCGTGATTGTTTATTGTATGCACTAAAAAACTTAATTTTTCAACCGATTCCAGTCTACCGATGATGGAAAATTGGCTCTATATCGCTATTCGATTGTCAAGTCTCAGCGTTTGAAAGTTTGTGTGGCAAAAATTTGATTACCTCATTTAAATTCACTATAAATAATCCATGTTATCGGTAAGAAATGCTTCTGCTCAATAAATGGCATTTGTGTTATGATTATTTCTACAATTTAGCATTCATAATAAACGTTTGAACCGCCTTTTTTTTCTCAACCTATGCCCGCCAATAGAAAGTTCAATAGTGTTACGTCATCACTCGTCAGCTCAGCAATGTTTACATTATTTTCGCTTCCAATACAAGCAAGCAGTGCGTTGCCCCAGACCTTATATAGACGTCATTGATGTGCTAGTACTGACTGAGCCAAGAAAAAAATCGGATTTGGGACCTACTGGTCTTAGAGTTAGTCTATGGTATTACTTTGATTTGGAATTGTGTATGAGTCTTTTGCCGATGTATTTGTTTGCTTTAGTGACTTCTGTGATATGTTCTTTGGAGCAAGTTTTTAGAGTACGTTTGGTTTGTCCTATATAAATTTGTTCACAATGATCACAACTTATTCTGTACATTTAACATTTTTCGAGGGTATTCATAGAAAAATTATAATTGAACTTTGTGTTGCGTTACTTGCTTATGTGTTTTCAGAGTGGACTTTGAAAGCAAATAAGTCTACAATATATGTTAAAGCTGATAGATTTTAGTAAACACAAATGTTGTTGATTTATAAATACATAACATCTAAAAGGTTTCAATGTTCAACTTTTTTTTTCATTTTGAGTCGAATCCTATTTCGGGAGACACGTAATACCTAGAAATGGAATTCAAATTCCAAAGCAAAAGTATTTAATTACTATACATAAACTGTGATTATTAAATTGTAATGACTTGCTTCGTCTTCAAATTTCGGCAGTAAGTAATAGAATCAAGCTCTTTACAGAGGCCAATCCTGCTCTGAAGTAATAAAGCAGACATTTTTTCAAATTCTCAAAAAATACGACCTCATTCGCGAGGTGAGTTATACCACAGAGAACAGACATTGATGTCCATATAACTTTTCTCGAAAAACGTGTGTAAAAGTTTAAACGAAAATATGGTGAAACACTAATGCCATCTCCACAAAGGTATTTCAAACTCATCCTGCTTCCTTGATTCTAAAATTATAGTGACAAATGAATTTGTTTTTCAACAATCGACCAAAATCTTCACACATATTCAGATTAAATACTACCCACAATCAATACAAAACTAGCGATTTAAAATTGGTTCGCTTCTTTAGAACCCCCTTGTCCCCCAGTACACCTTGCAATGCATTCTTGCGCTTTTCGGTAGTAGAAGTTTTTGATGATGTAGAAGGAAATATTCTCTCAGCACCATGAGGCCCAAGAGTGGACAGTAATTTTGCTAAAACGAAAGATATGACTAGCCCCTCGACTAGCCATATCCTCCCCTTGCCTACCTAACACGTGGAGCAAGTATAGCAAAAGAATGTGTGCTTGGTTCAAGTACTATTTCACATGCCCTTCGGTCAATTTCAAATACTTGTATTCATTTTTTCACAGCCTGCCGTATACTAACGAAACTATCAACACTTTCTCTTCATATCGTACGTTCAAGCAAAATCCACTCTTGGGGCCTCATGGTGATGAGAGAATATTTATTTCTACATCATCATAACCGTTACTCCACGTATAGAGAACACAAAAATAACCATTATTATATGCTTTGTTTTTGTGTTGATTAGCTGTGTTATTTTGACAAAATATTTGAGATTTGGATAACTCTAAAATATTCTGTCAAAATAACACAGCGATTCAAAACAAAAAACAAAGATACTAATACCTCAAAGTGAAAGAAGAGGCAGTTTTGGGTGTACTTGCACGAATCGAAATCTTCGTTGAAAAAGAAGAAGACACCGAGTAAAGATAAATCCGACAGCTTCCATGTTAAAGTATACGACGAAAATTTTAAAATGCTTCTAAGAAATTCAAATGAAATTTTAATTAAAAGCGGTTTGTTGTATGACTCGTGAAACATCCAAAAATGCCCAATAGGGCAAGACGATAGACCTTTTGTTACATAAGTATGAATGGGACCCTAAAAAATCAACATGCGCACTTGTCATTCATTGAAAATAACAACAAGTTATAAATAGAAAGCTCAAATAAATCAACGAAAGTTTATTAAAAAACGTATAAAATTGATGAAATTTGCTTCTAGTTCTGGAACATTTTGGGGAAATCAAAATAGTTATATGATTGAACCATTTATTAAACAATTAATAATATATTGTAGCATGTCAATCAATTATTTGAAATCTTCTGCACATTTCCTTGTGAGTTCAAATGTTGTTATTGAGAAAAGTGCCAAAGGCACCTAATGTTGCAAATAACTCACACATCCACTGTTTGTTTTTCTTTATAAATGTTTGAAACGTTTAGATGTTTATTTTTATCTCTCTCTCTCTCTCTCTCTCTCTTTCTCTCACTCTCTCTCTCTCTCTTATTTAAAATCCAGTTTCAGGTTTAGAAAATCATATTGTTAATATTGCGGGTAGTATGTTTACATTGCCTTACTAGGCAAGAGCAACGTAGACATACTACCCGCATAATCGCAAACCATTCCTGGACCCTTTCCCTTATTGTTGACCGTTTCCGTTATTGTTACGACATTTACTCTTATAGTTGACAACTATAAACTAAAAATCTCAAACAATATGTCAGATAGTATAAGGCCAAATAACAATATGCTGAATAGACGGTTAAGTTAGGTTACCGTAAATAAATGGCAATTTTCTCGAACAAAATTCCAAAAAGTTGGTGTAGGATCCAGACCGAGTGCAGACAATAAAAAAACCTTTCAATTACATTATGGCATACATTAACAAAATGTGTTAATGTAGAATCTGTATGGTAAAAATGAGAATCAACTATTTGATAACGATAACATAAAATGTGATAATATATCTTATATTCGAAATATAGTTTTGACTATACAGCAAACATACACAAAAGATGATACTTAATGTAACTTTATTTGATTTTATGAGTTAAATAATGAATTGAAAAAATTCATTTTCATGCTAAACAAATTTAGCTTTCTGGGCTGACTATGTTTTATACAACACTTGATAAAACTGTAAAATTTGAACTTTATCACAGAGAATAGACATCCAGGCTCCAACATCTTTTCTCCAATTTACTGTGTAAACTTTTAAAACCAAACCGTTGGAAAAACAACACCGCCTTGTCTAGGTTTCACCAAACTAAAATTGACAGGCTATCAAATCTCAAGGTGAGCAAGAGGCGCCATCAACATGCGATTCACCAAAACTAACGGAAACGAGCTGTAATTTTAAAATGGCAGTTACAGAAATTTACACACGGTGGGCACTCCAGCTTGGATGTCTGTTCTCTGTGCTTTTATGTAGTTTAATGCATTTTGAAACCTTGTTACAACTGAACCATTGAACTTCCGAACACCACAGAATTAAATGAAACATAAACAAAACGATTAATTAGGAACTTAAGAAAATTTTCAAACCAATAATACTCGAAAATTGTTACTTTACGACTTTAACCTTGAACCAGCCTCCAGGCCTGGTTCCTTACTGAGTACCTATCACAAACAAATACACCAAACTACAAAGTAAGCATTCTTCAACCAGTATGTAATGTAATTGTGCATTTATTTAAAAAAAAAATTGGTAATGTTTATTTCAAAAATATACCTAAAGCGCGAAGTACTCCTGAATTCGTGAAGACATGGTTTTTAGCTTGATATATAGTTGGGTCCACCGTATACACTTAAGAAATCAGCTGCATTCGACAACATTAAATCGCCTGTGCACCGTTCTCCCCTTTAGTGCATGATTTTAACAGTCGCTTTAAAAACGATAGGAAAACTGACTGCAAGTTGGCGCTGCCAGTCAGTGCATCGCTCACAAGCAGATGTCAGCACAACCTCACATTCTAGTACAGCTTTATGAACATAGCTCTCGGTTTGCCAAACGTCAAAGGGTCTTTAATTTCGTTTTGGGCTGACTGTTCGTCAATCTTTTTTGTCTTCTTGCGTTGACATTTTTTTCTCACATTCGCTTCTGCCCACTACCCGCAGCTCGTCTCGTGTATTCGTCAACTACTCTCACTCATTCAGTACTTCGATTCGCGACGGAACGCAGCTCGTTTTGTAGTAAAGTCGACGACGAGCGAGTAGTAAATCGGTATTTTCTGAGGAGTTTTCTGCTGCTGTTGCTCTCGTATGTGTGTGTGTAGATAAATTTTTCGCATTACCTTGTTGTACTCGTCGGTCGTCGTTCTCGTATTATTTTCGCGTTTTGGAATCGAACGGGAAAAAAGATGGAAGTTCTCTAGCGATCCGTCGTTGCGGATTTTGTTGTGCGTCTCAAGTTCTGTGTGCGTGTGTGGATCTATTTTCGAAGCTTGTGGCAGAGAAGATCCTGGCATCCGTCGTGAATCTGAAGTGAAATTAGTGATCTGGTCCCCATCCCAGTCCGATTCCAACCAGTTTTTGTGAGTGGTGATCGAAGAATCACGAAGAGAGGAAAAATGCTAATAAAGGAGGGGCTCTGATGTGAAACCAAAGCAGCTTCTTGTAGTGGAAAATCTTCCCGAAATAGTGCAAACCTTGTCCCTGATAGCGGAGAAAGGAATTCAATATTAACGCGAAGGCGCAGTGGTTTACGCCCCATTTATTAGCATCCTGTCGTCCCAAGGAAGAAAATAATAATCAGCTACAGAGTCGGTTATCGGAGGAAGTGTCATGAACTCCCGAATAAAGTGAGTGTACCAGTCGTTTATCCAGTATTATTATTAGTATCCCTAGTTAGCGAGTCTTTAGAAGCTAGGCTTGGTTTTGATAAATAAAAGGTATTCCGCAGCCTTCACTTACTGGCGAATATTCCAGGGATTGTAATTAAAAAAAAATGATGATGGATGTTGACTACGGGTGTGGGTAGAAGTGGAATGGGAAACACGAACGATGAACGACACAATCATCAAAAGCAGCCAAACGACTGAAAAGCAAAAGACCTTGAGCAGCTACTACGGGGGCAGTGATGCCAGTTTGATTTCATTGTTCTTCAGATGAAAGAAAGTAAACAAGGGATTGTTTGTACATTATTGGGTGTCACGCTGTCTATGTGACTTGTTCAAACTTGCAATGGTCATTATTGATTTTACTTTTAGTACAATGTCTAAAATACCATGAGTAATTTTGGCATCGTCGGTATTTTTTTACTAATTTCAAGGATTATTTTATGGACAAGTTTGAAAAGGTTATTGGTGGGTGTTGGCCAAATTTGGATTTTTCAGATATAATCCTAAATAGGTTACAGAATATTTTTCATACATCTAGTAACCTTAAGTCCGTGCTCGACCACAGTATTTTCTATTGTGATGTGTCCAACTCAATGGGTAAACTGAAGTGAAGGTGAGTTTGAAAGAAGGGGAACTTGGAGTTGAGCACACGTACCCACTGGTTGACGCTAAATATTGGCCAACGCGCTTTTGCACATTTGTTTGATGCTTGTCTCTTTGCAGTCACAATTCAAGGTAACTCCTTCTCACTAAATTTTCCATATCAATCGCCACCTAGACTTAACCATCTAGGTGCAGATCGGCTAATCAATAACAATTTTATTTTATTTTCCAGCAGAAACGTTTGGGTTTGATGAAGTGTTGGGTTTGGATGGTTAAGGGGAATGCTTGAGAGAGAATTTATTGTTGGCCAATGCAGGGCACCTTCTACGTTTTCATTTGGTTGGAATAAATATTTAATAAGTTGGGTTTATGGGATGTTTTTAAAACTCAAAATTCAAACTGTATAAACCTGGACATGTAAATCGGTCCCATTATGAAAAGTTTCTAATGTTTATAATATTTTGAAGAATTCGGTTCGGAGTTTTCAAATTATTATGGCCAATTGAGTACTATACAAATTACTACTGGCTAGCCGTTTTACACACGGGTTTCTCAAAACATTTTATGTAATAAGTACTTTAGTTAGACAAAGATGAATTAATGTACCAGAAACTGGACGGACACTTGCGCCTACCCAGTGGAGGACCCGGATACGACCACCCATGTGAGTCTAGAGTATCGCACGAGCTGACGAGTGCAACGGAACGGACTATAGGTGTATAGACCTGGGGGTGAGTCCCCGGATACGCAATCTTAGCAGGAAAGCACGGACTATACACTGAACAATTACAATTACAAGTTTGAAAAGGTTATTAGGCTGAGTTTATTCTTATTTTAACGGCAAGGTTTATTACTAGCCAATTGTCTACAAGCCATATTTTGAAACTAAACATCATACAGGATTTTCGTGCTGCCAGATGCCACATACATTAAAAACATTTCACACTTGAATTTCGAAGGATGTCATTGTCGTAGGTCTCACGGTAAGCTTCCTCTACCCATTAATGGGTACGATTTATTATTATTGTTATTCCTCCTATGGAATTTTTTACCCATTTCACCGTAAAACGGCGTCTACCCATTTAAATGGGTAGACGCAGTTTTTCAGTAAAATGCGTAAAAAATTCACAGGAGGGATAACAATAATAATAAATCGTACCCATTAATGGGTAAAGGAAGCTTACCGTGCTGACAATGATGAATCCTTTAAAAATGATGCCTATGTTAACTAGGATATAATAAAAAAAAACAGTTGTTTTGACCCATGCAGCCGTTCTACTCCTAGTTCTCCTGTATATTTAGAAGACACATTGACTGCTTTCCTGCAGCTTGATTAAGAGGGGAAGTTCCGGCATGCTTCCAGTTGCTTCTCGTTAGTAATCTTCCATAGTTGTGATTCATCGCCAGCGTCACTCAATTGTGAAATCCAAGTAAAGCTAAATTGAGGGTAAAGTTTCTTAAACTGAAATTGATAATAACTTTCTGGATATATTTTGAACTTTATGGAATTGGTCAGTATCGTCTTTATCGATGATTTTCTGCTTTTTTTATCACCACTCACTTTGTTTAGACAGCTTGGAAAAACCATTCTTCACGAGCGCCATCTACGACTAAACACCTCGCTTTTGCGTTACCTGGATTCCTCGATTGGCTTTGCCCAACTTCTGCGATTCAGGGTTGTTCAAATATCCGAGCTCGGTTGAAGGGGTTATTCAATGCCGACGAATCTTTCAGATGTCAAGTCTGAATTTATTGAGCACACCGTTATTAGTCTGGGCCCGTTTCTCCCAGTTGCAAACATGTCAGGGCCAACATTACATTAGGGCTAATCTGCTTTTGTAAACAAACACTTTGTCTGCTAATTTATCGGAAGTTGAATACAAAGTGATTTCCAAAACAAGTTCTACCTATATGTGGGGCTCTGGACTTTTCAGCCCAACTCGAATGCTAGGATATACAGGGATCGGTAATTGAACTGCTACATTTCTTCAACAGTCATCATTACGTTGCACACGGAACTGTATTGAACGACTCCTTGTCGCTTTGTATTCATTGTGTCTTGGATGTCAGTGGTTGTATGTGTTACTTTTGTAATCGAGTGTTATATAGAAAAATGGATCCCGAACAGCTGGAAAACGACAGAAGGACATAATTCGTGAGCTGTCTGATTTAGTGCCACTGAATTGGCGTAAGATATCAACGTATCGGATTGAATTCACCGTCGGATCTGAAAATTTAAAAATCAGACCAAGCCCTACAAGATCCAGAAGGCTAAATAACTTTCCTTTCGGAACGGGTAAAAAGACCGAAAGCGCTGATGACGAAGGCCACGAAAGAAAGGTGGGAGAATATCGTGCTTACCGATGAGAAACTCTTCACCGCACAGCAGTTCTTGAATTAGCAGAAAGATGGAGTTTAGTTGCCAGAAAGATCACGAACCCATGTCGATGTGCTGTCGGCCACCAAGCGACAAAAATCAGATTTTTGTGACTGAAGGAGTAAAGATTAACCGAACGTTGTTGATCCGTGGACGCGTCGGCATTTTGTTTCCAAGAATTGGGTTTTCCAACAGGACTCGGCGCCAGTACAATTGCGGAACATTTTCCAGGGATAATTTCGAGCTCTGAGTAGCTGGAACTGCAACCTCTTTACTTCGCTGTCTGGAGTCAGGAGAGTCTGGAGGCCGAAATCTGCTCTCAAAACATGAAACTATGGAAGTCCTGAAGCAACATCTGCTGGCAACCTGGGATAGAATACCAAAAGACCATCTGCGGGCCTCGTACGTGTTCCTCGATCGTCTGCGGCGAGTGATTAAACTCAAGGGCGAAGAAACTGACCAGTGAATTTTCGAAAAAGTGATTTGTTTTCAGTTGAATGAATTTGAAATAAAACGGTTTTGTTGTGATCAATGTAAAGACTGTATTCGATGAAATTTGGACACACAAAATAGGTTACCAAAAATTTTCCCTGAGCCCGATTCTTTTCAAAATTTCTGGAAATAAAGTACTACTAAATGGTTAAGTTTTGACATCATTGGTTTACTGAACCTCTTCTCCCAACCCAAATGCTCGCAGCTTTGCCTTGACCCCTTTCATCAAAGTTTGGGCAATGAAAGGACCGACTTGATTACTTACTTTTAACCACACTTTCTTTAGTTCAAGTTCATTTTCTATCAGTTTTGGAGTTTTAACGAGCTTTGCCTTCATGATTGCCCCAAATTTTTCAATTGGGCGAAGTTCCGGAGTGTTTGGAGGGTTGACGTCTTTTGGTACAAAAACTACATTATTATCTTTGTACCAGTCTAAGACGGGCCGGGCATAGTGGTAAGACGCCAAAACAGTGTCGGGCCATCGTGAGATCTCAAGAAGGGCAGAAGTCGTTTTTGGAGGCATTCGTCCTTGCAGATTTGTCCGTTGACGGTCCCAGAGGTGATGAAGGGCTGACTCATTTTGCCACATCCGCAGATCGCTTGCCAGACAAGGAATTTTTTGGCGAATTTCGACATTTTCTTCTTCCGTGCACTCTCCGGAACGGCCAACTTAGAGGTGGCGACGTAGTGTTCCTGTCCTGGCATTTGTTTGGTGTCGGCTTTAATGTAGGTCTCATCGGCCATCACAATGCAGAACGGTTTTGTGAGCCACTTCCTGTACAGTTTTCTTGCACGAGTTTTGGCCACCGAGTTCCGTTTATCGCTCCGGTTCGGTGCCTTCTGGACCTTGTACACATGTAATCCAGAACGTTTAATTGTTTTCTGCACAAAACAAACTGAAACTTTCGCCTCTTTTGCAACATCCCTTATCGAAATGTTGGGATAACGCTTAAATTGGTTCAATACCATCCTGGCCTTCTCCGGGTTTGATGTGCCACGTTTTTTGCCACTACATTTTTTCCGCTTGGTTGTTGCTTACGGTCCTTGAACGTTTTGATGACATGAGATACGGTTGAATGTGCAATTCCGAGCTGTTTTCCGATCCATCGATGAGAAGCGTTTGGGTTTTCGAAGTGAGTGCCCAAAATTGGTTGGCGCACTATTTCTTCATTCGAAGCCATCACTCAAATCACTCGACCGATTTTCACGAATTACACACTCACACTCATTACACAATTGAAACAACACAATGAAATACATTCAGTTAAAATTTCAATAATTTTTACCCACACGCTAAAAAGTTACGAACAGAGCTCGAAAAAATTGACACCCGTGAGTAAAAAAAATATTCAGTAGGTACAATTTTCCTTCTCTTCATTTCGTTCTATCAGTCACGCAATATATACGTGTTTACTATTTTGCTATGCTCAGTAATTCCGTTGTCCTCGTGTTCCACACAACTCATTCACACCACAGCAAAGTACACGGCTATTCAAGCCTCACGAGATTTTGGTTGCTTGACTGAATGTTCTTGTAACCAGTCATTCATTTTCGCGTTGGTGAGTGATTTTTTCTGCCACAGGATTTCAAGTATTCCCGAACATGGCTGAAGGCAAAGGAAGCCAAAATTCCAAATGGCCGAAATCGCTACAGAGTTTGTGGGGCATTTGTTCGAGAAAAGGCATTTGCAGGATCGATTCGAGAAGTTTTGGTTTTTTCCACTTCATTGATTCTCCAAATGAATGACTGTTCTTTCGTCTTCACGGTAGAACGTTGAAATTGAATGAGTTTTTTTTCACTTACGTACATTCACTGCTTTCTGGAACGAATGAATGATCAAAGTAAAGCAAAACAAAACAAGTTGACTCATCTTGCACAAGAGATTCATGAAGGCAAATTTGTGTTTACTTCATGTACGCTAGGAACAGTGCGTGATGACTAATATTTTGACTCAGTCAGGGTGCAATTTGAGAATTGAATATGATATTTTTAAGCTCTGGTTACGAACAATTGCGTGTGTCCAAATTTCATCGAATACAGTCTTTAGCTGTTTGTTTCAAGGTAGCAGCTCCATTGTCAGTCCCTCTAAAGATTTAATGTCAAAAGAAACTAATATTTTATCTACGTTTACTTCTATGTTATGGACGAGCTCTGTGAAATGTTTTATTGACCAATTGGCAAATTGTTTTGGCATGTTTTTAAATTCATTTGTTAGTTAATGATTTTAAATACATGCCAGAATAATTGCCCAGTTGATCAATATAACATTTGACTTTATGGGCTGGTGATCCAAACGCTAAGATGATTTCACGCATTTCATTACCAGGTTTTTGAATTTTTGTAAAACCTTCAAGTATAGGCAACGTGGGATTTGATACTATGGTCCGTTTTGTATTTTCATAGGATTGGTGGCAACGCTTCCAATCGTTTAGGCAACTTACCTCGCTGAAGAACACACATGATGTAGTCCACTAACTTATGCATGTCCTGTACGGTAAGTCCACATGCATCTCGTTTGCCCCTTTGACACCGGACCACAATTTCATTTCATGGGGGCGACTCCGGCGTAGTAGTGAACATCCATACCTCTCACGCCAAAGTCACGAGTTCGAATCTCAGCCCCGGACAAGTTACGAAAATACCCCAAACGTATTTGAGCGACTACAACGGGAGATGAACCAGCCCAGGGTTGAAAATCTCGATAATAAAGGGAAAAAAATCATTTCATGCACAGGAAAACAATCTGAACTCTCGTTGTGATGTAAAAATTAGAGCATGTGAAATTGTATTTCATTACACAAAAGCAGCAACTTGCACGTAAATGTTCTTACAAAGACAAGCTTTTGCATACGACATTTTCGACAATGTTTGGAATGTCCCACAACTTTACACGATTTATAGTTTAAATGTGTATGTTTCATGACCCTCCATTTAAGTGTGTGATATTGAACAGAAATATACACTTCCTTTTTATAGCTGTGCGGTTATCCACCTTCAGCGTCGAAATAAGCTTATGCACTAACTTGGAAAGCAGTAAAGAGTCACTAACCTCCAGTCTAGAAATGGTCATCTCACGAAGAGAAGTTACGTTGGACTCGCTGCTCATAAGATGAAACACTTCTAACCCATCTTTAAGAATGCAGCAAAGTTATACACATGCCCCATTTGCACACTTACAGGCATCGGCGAAACCATGATGCTTTATTTTCTCGGTACCAGACGCATCTTGGAATCTCGAATTTGTTTAGTTGACTCAACAATGTATGGAATTCCGTCCACCGCTGGAGCATACCACCTCCTATAGGATCCTCCCATCCAAGGTTGGTAACCCATAAGCACTGCATGATCATCTTCGCTTCGACGATGACCGACAAGTCCCAATAGATCAAACAACTTCGCTATTTGGCCATACCTTGGCCTCCCATCAATGCACCAGGCTGTTTGATGTTTCTTGTATATCACGCGGACCGCTTCTCGGCTGATCGCGATAATTCGTTGTTTTAACGTTTTATAACGGTTATAAAACGTCACTAAACAGTGTTGCAGAATCATTGAAATGTCAAAACAAGATAATCCTAGTAGTGTATCGATGTTATATTGTACAAAACTAGAACTATCTAGGGTGGGCTTTTTCTTTTGTTACATCGAATTTCTTCAAAGTTACGAAACATGTACCTATATGAATGTATTTAATATAACTATGTTGTAACAAAGATGGTGATACGAACACACTATGACAAATTTTTAACCCAAAATATAACATGTGTTTCAACGGTTATTATGTTCTACTAAGCAAAATGCGCAAAACTATAAGGTGGACTTTTTTTATGCCGGGTACTTCATATAATAATTATTAGCATTCTGTCGAAATTCGGGGACCGTGGCGCTAAACACAGATGGTTCTTCCTCGAAAAATAGGCCAAGCCATTGCCGCTCTGCACAGCTCCGTGGCTGCCGAGGGAATGAAGAAAAGCTGAAGGTGTCCTCTTTATATATCGTGAACTGACAAGTACGAGACGTTCGTTACCTAAATTAGAAGTCTGTGATAGGAAAGTATTGTGCATTTAGTAAATTTAGTCTGAAAAATCTCTCGATTACAATAAATCACCTTATATTTGCGTTAATTACTATAGTTGAATGTTAAAAATCAATATTTTTATGCATTGAAATCGAAGCGTAGAAAATATTCCTATCGATTGGTACATACATTTTGGAAATCAATCGTGAAATGGCTTATGTCGTTTTCGGTTTTAAACCTGGTTCAGGTCTAACTCTGACTCGCAATTACCGAACGAAAACGGATCCAGAGTCGAGTCAGTATGATGGTGTTAGTGCAAAACATAAACATAAACAAACATAAACCTTTTATTTTGACAGTTCATGTTTGTGTATTGGTGAATCTAGGTTGGACCTTGAAAAAAGTTGAGGTTGGGTCGGTGTTGGGTCGGATCCAGTGCGGATCCAGATCTGACCCGATTGAATATAAAAACGTTTTGACAGCTGTTAGGGCGGACCTAGGGCGAACACAGTTCCGCACTGGCAATAACCGAAAACGACATTAGTTATTAACGTCCAAAACCTATATATTCTTCGTGACGCTCCAAATGTTCGCCACTCGAACGTGTACCCCAGTATTGAAAACACAGACGTAGTCCTACACTCTTGGAAATAATGAATATTACGAGTGATGTAATCCTTGTTTCCCGTAAATACGTTAAGACTTAAACATAAATGTAATTCAATTGTATGCTTGAATTGATGTATCGTTAAACCCTAATTTGAAACCCAAAATAATAAAGACTGCCGCACTCAAAATTGCGTTCCAAATGCTACATTTACAACAGCTTCTAGACTATATTTGAATATCTCAATAATAAGAAAGACTGAATACTGGGATTTGAAAGCCTTAAATTTATATAATCAATGTTATAATAACATCCGACATATGTTTAACGCAGTCGGTTTCACGCGTCACGACAGATCACATGTTTAAATTTGCTCTCCTCAGTAATAGATTATAAAACGATTACTCAATGCAAACATAAAATGCATAACAGACAATGCTCGAAATTTAAAGGTGCAGTCTTAAGACATGTAGGGTATAAGAAAAAAAAGAGGAATGTTTTCAAACTCATTTTTTTCAGTGATATACGGTTACGCAGTGTAACACACAGTAAATGATTATCATATTAATTTATTCCAAACATGGTCACTACTGTAATGGATGGTATTCTTTCACGATGGTCAACGACCAGGTTTTGCATTAATTTATTTCATATGTGCACAAGCATTTGGATAAAATTGAACCTACAGGATAAGATAGAGCTAATTTCTTACAAGACAATCCATGACAGGAAGGTCTTTTATTATTTATTAAATTTCTAAAAATTGTCTGACTGTAATTTCAACTAGATCCATGCAGTCAAAACTGGCATCAAGAAGCATTTTAATTTGCATTCACAGTAGCAATTTTTACGTCTTGTCTTATAAGTTATCAAATTGATTTTTTTTAACTTGCAAATTTAAAAACAGACGCAAATTTCTGTCTAATGGGCCTCCTTTTATGTGCATCCAAGTAGACTTAAATTTACAAGATTTTTTTTAAGAGTGACGTCAATTTGTACCCAAATACCACAACCCCGCTTATCTGCCTCAGTGTCGCCCAAGTGAAGGTTTCTTAGGGATTTTGAGCTCCTAAATGTACAAAAACAGCTGGAAAAGCACGAATTGCAAACAGTTGATTGGTAGACTCAAGAGATGCATTCACAAAGTTAAATAAAGGTCGTACAACGATTACGGACCACTTTCAAATGTTCACTCAATTTTATTCATCCATGGACAATGTATATTTAATTTCAACAAATCAGATTTTCTTCAAGTATTTTTGTCAGTTTTTGACAGCTCGAGAAAGAAATGCCAATATTTAATTGCCACCCGTTATATGATAATTATGCGTAGACGGTACCCTCTAAAAGAATGGAAGTCAATTAAGGAATCCAAATAAAGCTGAAGTGAGTTGAAACATCGTAGTTTTTAAAACTGAAATTGATAACAACTATCTATTTTTTAAACTGCATGGAATCGGTCAGTATCGTCATTATCAACGATTTTCTGCTCTTTTTATTTCTAATTATTTCGCTTAGACAGCTCGAGCGCCATCAACGATACTTAACCTCACTTTTGCGTTACCTGTATTCCTATAATAAACAAGAAATCGATAATTTGATTTGATTTACCACAAATGCTGCTTAAAAATGTATGCAATTCATACGCCCCCCACAAACTGGCACCCCTGCCCGTGCAAGTTGAATGACAGTATACGATTGCTGATGGGATATGTACTTCGTCACTTCGACTGGTGTTGTGCACAGCGCAGGAAAATGGGCTCGTAATACAGCACGAAGTGCTACGCGGTTGAATGAATCTATAGCGAAAAAAAAGAATCTATGACACGCAAGTCATACAGATGGAAAAAAAACCAGAACCACCATCCAGCATTGTTGTAGAACAGCGGAGCGGATTCGTGAAACGGGAAGGAAGCGAAAATAAAACCAGCTGAGAGCAAACCATAAACAGGATTGCTCATATACACCGAGATTGGTGCTTGAGATGGTGGTAGTACATACTACTAAATAGGTTGTTGCTACCCCTCCCAGTCATTCCCCATTTACCACCCTCTTTTCGCTTTCTCTCAGTGCTTCGATGAATTCCTGAACCTCCCTCGCTTTACAGAATGGGGATGGAATGATGGGGAGACGAGAAACTAAGGTGTGCCCTGGAGATATCCGCTCAGTTATAGCTCCAGCCTCCTTTTGGCCCCCGTTTTTCTCGGGCGATAAAGTGGAAGAAAAGCCCAACGAATGACGAGGTGGGTGGGAAGGCAAATCGATTTTTCTTTGTTGAGCTGGGCTCGTGCTGGCTGACTTGTGGATGGGACGAGACTGCGAAGCCTTCCTCAACGTGACACAAATTGAAACTAACAACAATTTTCTTCTTGTTTTTTTTTTTAGGGAGGATGTCAGCCGACTGTTTGAGTACTGGTGCGAGATTGCTCCGGGGGCTGCGAAGACGACAACGGCGGCGTCTTCACCAGCCTCGGCGAGCCCACCATCAACTAATGGGGACAGTAAGCATCCGGGATACATCGTGCACAGCTTCCCGGAGTCGTTCAAGGATGCCAAGGTGATTGCCGATATTCCGGCGTTTGCGTTTCCATGCGCCTTCGAGAGGTAAGTTGGTTTTTCTTTTGCACTGGTTGTCACAAACGGAAGCTAGCCTACCCTGCTAGGAGTTGCACCGGTGTCGAACGGAGATTTCCAGTCGAAGATAACGCTCAAACAATGCGGGTTAGTTTATTTATTATGTCATCGTGCTGTTTACTGGAAATAAGCTTCACTAACATTGTTGTGGCAATTGTGTCGCGTGAATGGCATTACGATGGAATAAAAAGCGTCAACACTATCCTAATTGATCACCTTTTTATAAATATTTATTAGGTCAAGCTTGCGCTTCCATCCTCGTCCGGCTTGGTTGATGGGTGTTGTCGGTATCTAGCTGGGATTGTAAATATATGTTTTACAATACTGCTAATCACGAGTTGGCATACTGGCAGTTTGTTTTTTATTTCGATTATATTACTGTGCTTTATTCTAAGGTAGGGCTGAAACGAAGCTACTAAGAATTATACTCCTATGTTTATCTTTCGGCCAGAACATGATAACTCAAATAAATTCAAATTTGCTAAAAAATGAGAGCATGACTGAGAAAATTTTCCAAAAAAAAATCTACATTTAAAACAAACTAGTGATTCTCATTATTTCGGCCAAGTAGTGTTCGAGCTGCAAGCCCCTATCATCAGAAGAAATGTTCGTCAACCGGTGTCTTCATTCGAAAAAATCGCCGCATCGTTTCCGAATAAAATGGACGTGATTTTTTCCCGAATAACATATCGGGTAGATATTACTTAGAATTCACGTACAGCTTACGTGATTTACAAGGAGAGCCAGAAACAATCAACTACTTCTACGAGGATAGTAGGCTATGTCGTTGGACTAGTTTGGCGTGAGTCGTTTCCGCTTTGACTTCGCGATAGAAAAATTAAAGCCTAAAGAATTTTTGGTCATTTCCGGTGGAACAAGATTAAACCGTTCGGTGTTGAACAAAAATATTCGGAAGAATCAACATGTGTTATGTGAATGAACAAAATTCGCCACTTACATCAACACCAGAGAACGTTGAGTGGCCGGCTTACCAAACTTGATCCGTAACGCTCCGTAATGAGTTTACTTTAGGGAGTTTGAGAACTTCCAAAACGAACGGGAGCTTCGGGGCCGGCGAAATTTCCTCGAATGGACGTTGGGACCTCTTCGATGATTGCATCCTTGCCAGCTGTCCATACTCCGATGTAATAACCAATCAACAATCATCATCATCATCAGTTCATCAATATGCCGTCTTCATCAGTCATCAACAGATTGGACAGAGTCGTCAACCGAGACGCACCGTAGAAAGTTTCTTGAAGCCCCTGATCTCCTCAACTCATTCCTCTGTTTGCTGCCAGCGATCATCATCTCAGTCGTCTCGGTCCTGCAGTTGAGGAACGTGAAGGGGTCTTCCAAAAGCTTGCAAAGTCAAGTACAATTTGAATTTCAATGTTGAAAAACATATCGCCATGACGGAACTGCACCAAGAATCTGCTACCGCCACTCATCGTCGGACCATATAATTTCAACCTATGTTATGGAAGCCCGTAGTCCTAGTGATGCTACTTCCCGCTTCTACACCTTACCTACTCCGAATCACCATGATGGATAATCTAGTGAGAACCAGCTGTCCCCATTCATCACCGGAACACACCTATGTCAACAAGTACTATGGAAGCCCCTAGTCATCCCATTTCAGTCGTGCCACTGCAGCCAACGTCCTCCAGTCGTTCCGGGCCTCAGTGTGTGGTTTGGATGATGGGGTCTTCCAAACATCGATTGAAGGCAAGTATGGTCAGCCTCGGACCTCGAATCTTCTTACCCACAACTCTTCTCTACTTGATGTTCCTTCAAGTTTCAGTACACCTGAATCAGCTATGAACAGTTGCTCTAGACCCGCCCACATGACTGCTGATCTGCGAATCTACTACCAGAATGTTCGCGGTCTAAGGACGAAAACCGCTGATGTGTTCTCTCTACATCTGAATTGGACTACGACATCTACGTTTTCACCAAGACATGGCTAGACGATCAAATACATCCTCGACAGTTGTTCTGCGGCGATTACAGTGTATTTCGCGTTGATTGTTGCGCTACGAAAAGCTCCCGCCGCTGTGGGAGGTGGTGTTTTGATTGCCCTAAACGAAAAATTTGGATCATCACTGGTTCAACATCCTAACAGCACTAATATCGAACGTCTGCGGGTCAAAAGTTACTGGTCAAGCGACTGATTTGTTTGTCGGCGTCCTGTATACTCCACTGGATAAAAGTCAGGACATATTACACATGCAGTCTCACCTTGATGCCGTAGCTGAAGTCTGTAGTTTGGAGTCGGATACGAGTCCAATGATTCTATTTGGGGATTTCAATCAACCTCGTCTCGTATAGTAATCAAAAAACAGCTACGCTTTTGTTCATCCACTTCAGTCACAGATTCCAACAGCTACTCAGACTCTTCTCGACAACATGGCATTTCGTTTGCTACGCAAGCGGCAGAACATGTGGTCCCCCTTGATCGCTACCATCCAGTTCTAGAATTCTCTGTGGCATTACAATCACCAGTTTTATATCACGAAGAAGTCGATCTCTCTGGCCGTGACTTCCGTCGTTGCGATTTTGAAACGATGAACGTTCTAGTTCCGCAGAGTGATTGGTCTACAGTTTATGAGAGCGTGAATGTGCAGCCAGTTCATTCACCAGCATTCTTCTTAACGGTATCATTCAAACAGTCCCGTTGAACAGACCGCCAAGGAAACCAGCATGGTCCAACCCACATCTCGGTATTTTGCGTCAGGTTGCTGCAACAGTCGCCCAAGGTTCCCGTTCTCTAAACGACAATTTGATGAGCATCCCTGCGCTTTGGTTAGTGAGCATAAGGGAGCGGATGTGCCAAGTTGGTCATGGCACATTGCAAATAGGATAGAGTTCTTGTCATTTGCTTAAAAGTGCCTACGTCCATTGCAAATACTTTCAATAACTACTCTTAGTAGCGACGCTGAGTTGAACCAGTTGTACCGTTTCTCATCAGTACACCCGTTTATAAGTAGTTTTTCGATCAATAAAACGCAGTGTTAAGCTGAAACCATTCGAATGTTCCAGAAGCCCGTCCGGTTAAACGAAATCCTGTAGTGAATCATAAATCACTGTAAGAGAACATCAATCTGAACCCAAATAGTCACAACGTTACAGGCTGTTAGCGCCGCCGGCTAAGTATAATTGTAGTTGTGTCTTTCAAAACCTCTAATTGGAAATTGATTTCTGTTAAATGTAGCCTTTAGGAAGTGTAAAAACAGAAATTTCAAATCGCCAGAACTGCTCAGTGCCTTTGTTGGTATTTGAGCACGATCAAGCGGTCACATTTTTGCCAGTCAAGTTGACGGATCCGTTCCTGCCTTTGACCTACCCCTGCATGGGGATGTGTGGTAAAAGTGTGTGAGTGTTTGTTTTGAAATACTGCTTAACAAACAGCCCTACGTGCAATTTCAAACTACTTCTATTCAATTTCACAGCCTGCCGAAAGCTATCCGACCTATTAATACTTTCTCTCACATCTTTGGTTCGAGAAGAAATTGCTGTCCAATCCTAGGGTTGCATGTTGATAAAAAGGATATTCCCAATTTCAAATATTATAATTGATTACGTGATTAAGGCAAGTAAATAGCTACTTTTGTTAAATTTTGCCTCGTTGCGTGTTCGTCTGAAGTTTTTAATATTGAGTATTATATCTACGTGCCCTCGAGAGATGTAGAGACAGATGACGTTGTCTCCGATGCGAGTTTGACTGTCAAGTACTTCTGGTTCAGCGACTCAAACAGAATACCAAAAATCGACGATTTTAAACCCCCTTTTTAAGCGATTAGACGCTTATTTACAGAAATAAACGCATTTGAAGGAGTCAGGTCGCTCGTGAGCTTGTAACTATATTCAGCATCGCTACAAGACGAATAAAAAAGTTTATCGAACTTCAGACTCGTTTAGGAGGACCTCGTCGGTTCTATTTTCCCAAAGTTTTTAAAATTAGATGGAGCTTTTTCCCGGTGCGCTTGTATAGACCGAGGGTATATAATTGTCCCAACTGCAAAAGACTGGGACATTTGGCTAGTAATTACAGAAACATATTTCATTGCTGCACTTAGAAGATTCTTGCACACAAGCTGTGCAGAAATGTATTTATTGTAGTGAGTATCCACACCCTGGATGGAGGAGTCCCCAAAGTACGAAAAGCAATGCGGCAGATTTATGCAGAAATGCTTAAGTCTGCACAGCCAATTCAGCGGTTGTAAGCACCCCGGGTTCTCTAAAAGGAAACGTTCTTTTCTGGACAATTTTCACTGGGGATTAATTTAAAGGCCGCTCCAGTAAGGAATACCTGCAATTAGAAAATGAGACGCAAGATTAGTAATTTCCATTTAATTCCAACTACCTTTATAGCTTATCTTGACAGATACGCGTATTCGTCTACAATGTGCAGACTTCTTCAAGGTCCTGTGATAATGGTGGAACACGTAGATAAAAGACTAAAAGAGTGTAAATCAGTACTAGGGATGCAACAGTCCGTCTTCGCGAACCACATACTCCAGCCTTTCCAGAATTAAAGGCCTCCCAAAAGTCCACAAACGCGGAAACGAAATAAAGGAGATTGTTTTCTGCCCATAAGCTAGCAAAATGGCTAGTAAAAGAATTTCAAAGTATCTCCGAGCAATTCCCAACAAGCTCAGTTCGTAACTTTCAGGAATTTGTACAACACCCTACAGTCATCAAGTGATATGGATGATAATGAAGTAATGGTATCTTTTGACGTCACGGCCCTTTTCTCTATTGTACCGATCAAGAACGCGATTAACCTTCTAGAAGACTGGCTTTTAACATAAGGAAATGATACGACATGGAAACAAAAGATGCGAATGTACCTTAGTTTCACTTTCAGAGGTTCATTCTATAAACAACTAAAATGAGCCGCAATGGGAAACCCTCTATCTCCATTCCTCTGTGAACTTTTTATGGTGAATTAAGAAACAAACCTAAAAGATAAAATATAACTTTCAACCCGTTGGTGGCGAAACATCCACAACATCTTCGTCTTAGTAAAACAAGAGGATTTACTCTTAATTCTTCATAAAATCAACAATCTCCACAAACTATTCGCTCATGAAATAGCAAAGAATGGGGAACTTGCGTTTCTCGACATTCTAGTAGTGAGAGAACCGTTGTCATCATCGTGTTTAGAATTTGAAATCTTCAGAAAACGAGTCATCCCTAACACTTTCAGCATAAAATACCCTTCCTTTCAATGGAACCGGAAAAGCCAAAGAATAAGCATATATCTTCGAAACCGCCAGGCACAATGATTACGAGAAGAGAACAATTCAAGCTATCATCAACAAAAAGGAAAAATATCTTCATAGAAAATTGCAAACAACCTTCTCCGATTCACCCGAACCCCTGAAATGTGTATCCGTCCCCTTCGATAAAGACATTACGCAAAAGCTGAGACCGCGACTTAGAGAATTCGGTTTGGACTTAGTTTTCTCTAGTACGCACAATCAATTGGCATGTATTAAGCAGAGTAGAAGTGTACAAAACAAGTGTAAACACTGCAGCAAAATATATGTAGGTCAAACAAAGAGAACTTTGGCAACAAGGTTCAAAGAACATCTAGCGGAGGTGACTAAGGCCGTCAAACAGAATGACAAAGGACATTCACATCGACAGTAGCAAAACACATCTTGACGGAGAATCAAGACATAACGACAAATGACATCATAACCTTACAGACTACACCTTGGAAATGAGAAGAAAGCTTAGAAATCAACTAACAAAAGAACACAAATCTACAAACACAGACCAAGGTAACGAGTACAAATAGCTCTAGCTTAGTACCTAAACGACAGCAATAACGACGCAGCGTAGCACCCTATACTACTAGCCTAAAAGTTGCCAGGCCTACTATGTTTCATTAACCGTAAAAATGATTCTGTAAAATGGGTTGAATTCAATTGCATAGATCTGAACCACAACGCATATTTTGGATCTACAGAAGAGGAAGAATGCGTAGACATGGGGCTATCCCATATGACATAAGATCTTTTGGCATAAGGCCGTTTGGCATAACTTGGTATTCAAAATTCAATTGGCATAAAAGATGTTTGGCATACTGGTTATTTGGCATTGATTAGCGAACAGTTTGAGAAAGATTATTTGGAATGAAAATCTGTAAATTAACGTTTCATCAGAAACATTAGGCATAATGACACTTTAAAACTTGGCATTATGGTTTTGGCACATAAGTTTTAGTTATAGAGAAAAATAAATTATTTAGTATAATAATTATATCATAGAATGTAAAATAATTTGCATGTTCGCATATTTGTGACAATTGTGTTTCTGTCGGTATCGAATGAATTATGCCAAACATAACTAAATCATACATGCTTGTAGTCAATTCAATAATTCACTGTTCAACATCAGGGAAGGAAACATTTGATTTTCAAATTTCATTTTTAACGCGGAAACCTATCAATGCCATATTTGAAAAACAGCCTATTTAAAAAGAAGGGAATATTACTATGGATAAAAGCCTACGCCAATGACATTATGCCAAATAACCGCTTGAATTTTATTTCATTGCAAAAGTGCTATGCAAAATGGTCATTATGCCAAACGGCATCATGCCAAATGACTACTTAGCTCATGTTATGCCAAATGACCTTATGCCATATGAGCTTGCCCCCGTGGACATACAGTTCCATATGCTCCTAGTTTTGTCAAGTTAAAACGCTAGCCAATTCAAGGTCAGAGTTGATAATCAAGAAAGTTTTCGGGGGAAGCATATATGGCCATAAGGTCGTTTGGTATAAGGTCGTTTGGCATAAAGTCGTTTGGCATAAAGTCGTTTGGCATAACAATAACTTGAGCTAAGACGTTATTTGGAGAATGCCCTTTTGAGTAATATCCATTTGGCAAAACACTCATGAAATAACATAGTATTCAACTGGTCATTGGGCATAATGTCCATTTGGAATAATGGCATTGGGATAATATCACTATCTATAGTAATATTCCCTTTTTTTTTAATGAGCTTTTCTTCAAAATAGGGCACTCATACACCGATAAAAAAGTAATACAAAATTTTAAGTGTCCCACACGTAAATTTTTGCAATTTGACCAACAAATAATATCTATGTGTAAATCCACATACATTCTATGTGTGATTATCCATGGGTACTGTTTATATGGGGACACATAATTGTTCTGCATAATTCTACATAGATTTTCGTCAATAAATGTGCGTGTTTTTTTTACAAGTGTAAGTTTCAGGTTTAAAATTGAAATTGGATAGTCAAATGCTTTCTTGAAAGTGTTTTTCTGAAGTGGAAAAGTGAATTTTTGGATTGACTAAAAGTATGTATCGCTTAGTTGGGTTGGCCATAATTCATTCAAACCGACTGAAACGAAATTGTTACAAATAGGCCAATATCGGAAGAACTGGAATCTCCCTTCTTTATTAGTCAGGCTGTTCTTGAAAATTTTCTTAAATTTTATTACATTCTGTGATATAATTATTAAACTAAATTATTGCTTATAAATTGATCTAATGTACTAGTATTTATGCCAAATGTTTCTGATGAAACGTTAATTTACAGATATTCATTCCAAATAATTTTTCTCAAACTGTTCGATGCCAATGTTAAATGGACATTATAGTAAAAGACCTTATACCAATTGAATTTTGAATGTCCATTTTATGCAAAATTATGATTATGCCCACTGATCCTAAAGCAGCTTTTATTTTCCGATATTTTTGCTGAATGGTGTTTATGCCAAAAGATGTAATATCTTAAATTTTTTCTTAGTTTCATCCCAAATGGTCATATGCCTAACGACCCTTATGCCAATAGACCTTATGACAAACGACCGTATATCATATTGGGGCAGCCCAAAAGTTTGCATTGACGTCAACGGTGGTGATCCGTCATCTACAGAAGGTGCGGCCACCGACTCACTGACTTCCTCATGGATGACAAGAAAATTGGTGGTTAGGAAGGCAGTGATCTATAATCTACCATGGGTGGGTGATATTTCCAAGCTACGTTTCTCTTATCCATACCTGGTGTCATTTCAAAATTTTGAAAATGAGAGCGTTACGCATAAGTGAAAGGTTTTTGAAAGCTAATAACTCTTGTTCAACTGAACACAATGACTTGAACATCATTTGATCCGAAAAACAATTAGGTACTATTAGTATAAGTAGTTAAATTTTTTACTCAAAAATGACCAACTTTTGCTCAGATACAAATTTCCGTATGAACAGGTTGCAAATATGTTTTCCCTATCCGGGTCTTCAAAAACGGGTAAATGGTTTTAATTGTCTTCTTCTTTTTATTTCATTTAGTTTCATTCCATGACTAATGCAGAAATAGCCACACCCCTCAGCAGCAAAATTATTTTGCTTTGTTGCCGGTGTCTGATCATATAACTGAGGCCCGTCACCCCTTTAGAATTTTGCTTCGTACTGCATATTTGTGCCTCTCTTCATTCAGGGTTATGCTCTTAATGATAGTGTATAGCATGCGAGATGAACCGAAACGATTTCAGTTTTGGACACGAGCTCTCAGCTGATGGTTCGGACAGGGTTTTGGACGCCTGCCACAGTCCGCCCGGTTGTGGCATGCGCGACAGAGTCTAGCAAGACCGGGTAATCGGACAGTTACCGATTTCCATGTCTACCCAATGCAATGATAAAGTATAGGCCACTTAAAATTGGTCACTATTCTCTTATGAAATCATTTCGGATTGTCTTGCGTGCTATATACTTGCGTTGAATATCATGGCTAAAAAGATGAGGATCACGGAAGTGCTGTATGGAGCAAAATCCACGAGTCCAAAGCAAAATTATAGAACATTTAAACCAATAATATGTGTAATGATACGTATACATTAGATTATACCATTATTACTAGAAACGAACGGGGTCCTTCGTGAACCTTGCAGAACCTTTTGTGGTCGAACAAGGTACTAGAGTTTAAGGATACAATATAAAATGCAATGTATAGAAACGATCTAACCGAATCAGCACCAAATTTCAGGATGTCATTGCCATCCGGGATCTTACGCTAATGTTCTTGGTATTCTTATTGTGAAAGCTTCAGCTCCGAGGAGCGACAGAGAAAAAAACAGAACAGCGTCAAATTCCTTCAAGTAAATTAGTTGCGACGAGAATCGAGAATTATAAACGCGCGTTCCATGCAAACATTTGATATTACTTGCTCTCGGTTCAGGAAATAATCGGCAAGCAACATTAAAAAGCATTTACTACCGAAATTGAACGGCACTTTTTCCTCTAATGCTGCATTTTACTTAAACTTACCTTGAACACTCTTGGGCGGCAGTCCACACTTTTCAAGTCTTCACTACACTGAGTGAAATAAATGTAAGGACAAGATTCAAAATGCTTCCATTGCGTTTATAGTTTCGGTTACCTAAGTTTTTGGACAATATTCTAGAATTTACATAAACCAATGCACAACTGGTTTGATAAATTTGTCATGCAAACTCTAAATTAATTATTGAAATTAAATTGAAATTCTTCCAAAGCAAATAACTATAAGGACAAAGTTAAATTTTCAAGATAAACGTAGTTTATTGCATGAAATTATGAGAAATTCATAATGCGTTGCTCATCCCTTGTTTTCAATGACCTCCATCAGTCGTCTCGGCATTAAAGTGATGTCCGATTTTAGAACATCATTGTCCAACTTGCTACATTCTTCGACAATAGCGGTTCGGACTAAAGGAGGGTGTCAAACATACGCCCATGTCTGAAAACTCTTCGCGAAAGTAGGCTCCAAATACTCTCGATTGGATTGAGATCGGGGCTACTTGTTGGCCATTTGAGAACAGGGATGTTACTATTCGCAAGAAACGATGTCGTGTTACGTACAGAATGGCATGCAGCGTTATTCTACTGAAAGATCATGTTGTCATCCATAATATTTTTGGCAAATAGGATCAAAACTTTGTCCAAGAGCTGCACATACTTTTCAGAATTCATTCTGGTCGAAATTAAACACACTAGTGTTTTCCAGCAAGACTAAAACCGGAAAAGTGTGAGCTGTTTAGTGGAATACATGTAACTTGAAAATGAGAAGAAAGATTAGTATGATTAAAACCTGCCCAGATCATCAGAGTGCCCACTCCAAAATTTCTCGATTCCCTTTGAGGCTTTTCGCGTCTTATATCCTATATCTTATAACAGTTAGTTGATCCATCCGGTCCATCTAAATTGCATTTCTTTTCATCACTGAACACCACATATTCCCACTCTTTTTCCCAGAATGGATATTTTTCTGCAAATTCCAATCTTGCTTTTTAATGGCTGCACTCGATGTTTAGACACTGGAAGATTCAATTCCATCCTGATATCACCCAGAGAAAACCTATATTTGATTGCTTTCTATTCTACTTGCGATCTCACGCATTCTCATCAAATCTTCCGGTCCGCTTCCTAGCATCTTGCTCTGAAGTACCTGGTGGTCACTCACCCGCCAATTACCTGTCGATCTGCTAAATTTTGGTAAAACGGCTGCTTTGAATTACCTCAAATTGTAATATTCCGCCCACTATATTACAAAATATTGCGAGTAGTTGAACGGATTGGAGATAGGACCAAGTCTCCCCCGGTTGGTACCAAATTAATGAGCGTAGGAATCAATAGAATCAATATCAGTTACTAATGCACCAGTCAGAGGGACGGCCCAACTTGTCTTATCGCTATTTGTAGGATATCTACAGAAAAGGGGACATGCCGCTGCTCAGAAAAAAACGCACTCTAGTGAAACTACTACTTACACAGGCAGCATAAGCGATCACCATTATTTACGAGCTTACGGTAATTAGGTCGGTACATGACTAGCATTCGGGCACGGCCGGTGCTGGTATTGTTTCATAATCGGTCACCAGTTTTTACACATTGAGGATGTATGTTGGTCCCAAACATCATCTGTTGGTCCCAAACATCATCTGTTGGTTCTTTGTGTAAATACAGCTGATCTGGCAATAACGGAGTAGCATCCATGGGCGGTCAATCATGCCTATGCTCGTCTTCGTTGATTGTCATCGAAATGTAAAAGAAATAAGAAACTAATTCGCGCCGGTACGGAAAAAAGTAGCCAGCTGAATCTTTAAAAAGGCATGAAACATCCAGCGTCCGTAGCAGGCACTCCACAACGCGCCCTTTCCATCTCAATATTTTCGTTTTCATTATGTTGAGATTGGAAGAGAACTGCAACCTCGTAACTCGCTGAAAACAGTAGTATTTCTGCGCGCAATTTTAATCTCGCAATTGAATCGTCGGCGTTATCAGAAACCGATAGTAGCAGAAATACGCGAGAACGGAAAAGAAGGTGGGTCCGACCCACTTCAGCTCTTGGTCCGTTTTCACATAACACGATTCGCGGAAATTCCTAACCAGTCCGTGTCCAAGTCAACCTTGCAATCGAGTTAGCTGGTCTTTAGTGTCTGTCCGTCACCGCGCGTTCGATGATGCCATAATCGTTTCATTTACATCGTTCATTTCGCGTTATCGTATTTCCATTTCTTCGAATAGATAGGTATTTGTTTTGTCAAACCAACACTATCGCACCTCCCTTTATTCAGCCTGTTGCTCGTCGTTTGTGGTGGAGCTTTTTTTGTTTTTATGTATTGTGGTTCCCCAGACCCAACTATCCGCCGCCGCCTACTTCTGCATTGTCTGCCATCGCCGATACTCGCATGTTCTGTGATGGAACGGTGTTGATGTGGATGGTATTATGCAAAAAAATGCTTGTTTTTCGACTGTTCGATTATTCACGCGTTCGCAGTTCAAGACGATAGGTCTGCTGCGATTGTGGTGTTTATTTTGCAATCGTCGATAGCCACATTTGGCGCACGTGTGTGAGTCGGCATTTTGCGGACATGTAGGTTCGATATGTGGTACGTTCCATTATGACTATTTATACCGGCTTTTAGCAGCGATGCAGTCGCCCGTCGTTACGATGCCGATGCAACCTCTGCGTCTGCTTTTGGCGAATGGCGTGTAATCGATTTTGTTTGCCCGTCAATAATGGACGATGCTAATTTATATGCAGAGGAGTACGCAAAACAAATTCATTGAATGGTGCCAAATGGTTTGAATAGAAGCAGACGAATCTGGAACTGAGGGACTTTTGGATGTGTCTCAGTCGGATTAAACGTTCACTTTCATACCTACAAGATAGTTCGTTAATTACCAGAATAACCGTTGAACTCTGAAGACATACGATTACGACACTGGCCGAAAAAAGTCTTGAGACCCAGAGCTCCATGCCAATTTCCTTTAACTTGTATCCAAAAACACCCGAAAGCTTAAATGTAAAAGCTCTAGAAGCATATTGTATTCCTTAGCATTTGACGAGCAACTTGGCCGAAGAAAACGTTTCAATCCGACTTCACCGTTTAACCGTTTAAAGGCAGCATATTTTGTCAATAAAAAAAACAGCAAGGTACACTCACACTCCCGACTAACGCGGATCCCCTTGAGATGGGTCGCGAGTGATTTATGGGGTTCGACCTTCTTGGTTTCATCATAGAATGTCTCGTGATCCATCGTATATAGAAAGTTATTTTCTTCACCAAAGTTGTTCAGTACAGGGTGTCTCACAATAGGCTAAAACAAAATGGGATTACAGCAAAACAAATCAACCAAATCATAGCATTGATTTTTCATTTGAAAGATACACGTTATAGAACTAAACCATATTAATTCAATTCGAATCTCTCGCCCTTTTCCTTGATAACTTTGCGCAAACGCTTTGTAAATCGATGGCAGCTAGCACGCACGATTTTCTGAGGAATTTGGTCGCAAATATCAACCAAATGTTTTTTGAATCGATTTAAAGTAAGCCCTTTCGAAGGGCGTATATGTTGAAGCTTATAATCCTAAACAAAATAGTCAAGTGGGTTGAGATTCCGTGAAGATGCAGGCCATTCTTCGCTTGTGATGAAATCTGTGCCTCGTCAGTATCCAGACAAAACAAAATTAGAATCTTGTCCGGGATTTGTGCTTAACATTTGAGCTTCTAATGTCACGTCTCAAAGAATGAGTGCTCCTTGATGGTGACGTTAAAATTACTACAAGACGAAAGCGGCATGAGCCCTAGTCCTCATATTTCACATTTAAGGATGAACTTTGACGAAATAGGCCTTAAATACGAACCGAAAGAGAGGCGACTATCCATTGATAGCAATATTTGGCAAACAGGTTTTGAATATTAGTACACGACACTGAAGAAGTCTGCAATAAAGGTTTATTGGAACTAAATGGAAATTACTAATCTTTCTTCTCATTTTTAGTGACATTATTTTGTCGGATCTATGAAGAGCAAACATAAAGAAAGTGCACCCTTCACCTACTTACTGCAAACATTTCCAAAATTATCAGATGCCAAAATAACGGCAGGATGAGGGCCATTCATCAAGAAAGAAAAATGGTGGAAGATGTAGAATTTGATAAAAATATCTTTCACCGATCTAGAAAGCGGCATGGAAAAGCTTCACGGAAATCTGTGAAAACTTTTTGGGAAACCATAGAGCTGACAATTATCCGGAGATCGTCGACAAATTTGTGAAATTTTTGGAAGAATGCGATGCCGTATGTCCTTGAAGTGACATATTTTGGATTTTAATCTTGCTAAATTAAAAGAAAACATGGAAGCATATTCGGAAGAGCATGAGGAAAGATTTAACCAGGATATCAAACTATTTGAAGATCGCTACAATAAGCAATGTCATGCAGCTATGATGGGTGACTACAGCTGCAATTTAATGACCAGCATCCCTGGAACATCATCTAGAAGGTAATAAACTAGAAAAGAATTATTATTTTAAGCAGAACTACCCCGAAGTTCTCTGCAAAACTTTCCTGAAGTTCTTTGCTGAACTTCCCAGAGGTTCTCTGCGGAACTTCCCTGAAGTTTTCTGAAAAACTTATTTAAAGTTCTCTGAAGAACTTCCTTGAAGTTCTCTGAAGAACTCCTCTGAAGTTCTCTGCAGAACTTCCCTGAAGTTCTCTGCAATACTTCCCTGAAGTTATCTGCCGAACTTCCCTGTAGGTCTCTGCGGAACTTCCCTGACATTTTCTAAAAAAAACTTGTTTAAAGTTTTCTGAAAAATTTCCTTGAAGTTCTCTGCAGAACTCCCCTGAAGTTCTCTGCAGGATTCCCCTGAAGTTCTCTACAGAACTTCCCTGAAGTTTTCTGTAGAACTTTCCTGAAGTTATCTGCAGTACTTCGCTGAAGTTCTCTGGAAAACTTCCCTGAACTTCCCTAAAGTTCTTTGCAGAACTTCCCTGAAGTTCTCTGAAGAACTTCCCTGAAATTCTCTGCAGAACTTTCCTGAAGTTCTTAGAAAAACTTCCCTGAAATTCTCTACAGAACTTCCCTGAAGTTTTTTGATGATCTTCCCTGAAGTTCTCTGCAGAATTTACCTTAAGTTCTCTCCAGAACGTCCCTCAACTTCTATTAAGGACTTTCCTGAAGTTCTCTGCAGTACTTCCCTGAAGTTCTCTGCAGAACTTCCCTGAAGTTCTCGGCAGATTTTTTTTGAAAAATTCCCTTAAATATCTATGAAAAATTTCCCGAAAATTCTCTGAAGAGATTTCCTGATGTTTTCTGAAATTCTCTGCTTGAAGTTCTCTGCAGATCTTCCCTGAAATCCTCTTCAGAACTTCCCTGAAATTCTCTTAACATTTTCCCTGAAGTTCTCTGCAGAGTTTTTCTAAAGTTCTCTCCAGATCTTAGCTGAAGTTCTTTGCAGAACTTCCTTGAAGTTTTCTGCAGAATTTCCTTGAAATTCTTTAAAGAACTTCCCTAAAATCCTCTGCAGAGCTTCCCTGAACTTCTCTTAAGAACTTTCCTGAAGTTCTTTGCAGAATTTTCCTGAACTTCCCTGCAGGATTTCCTTGAAGTTCTCTGCTGAACTTCCATAAAATTCTCTGCTAAACTTCCCTGAAGTTCTTGGAAGAATTTCTTTGAAGTTCTCTGAAGAACTTCCCTGAAGTCCCTGCAAAACTTCCCTGTACTTCTCTAAGAAACTTTATTGAAGTTTTCTACAGAACTTCGCTGATGTTCTCAGGAGAGATTCTCTGAAATTCTCTGCAGAACTTCCACGAATTTCTATGAAGAAATTGAAGTTATTTGAAGAGGTTCCCAGAAGTTCTCTGAAGAACTTCCATGAAGTTCTTTGAAGGACTTACTTGATGTTTTGTGAAGAATTTCTTTGACGGACTAACCCGAAGCTGTCAGAAGAACGTACCAAAATACCCATATTGAATTAATCAGCTTTTTATGTGCACTAACAGTAAACATTCATTACACAGTTCACAGGTAGACGAATGCAACAGGTGCAAATAATTCTGAACTATGATCGTCTAAAAGACCATGGTTACCCGAATAAATTTCCTGAAAACAATGAATTCATACATGACCTTGATATCAGAATACAGATATTACAAAAAGGACACATAAACGTGGCGCACGTTGCGGATGAATTGTGATGTGTAATGTCTAATGTGTACAACATTTAAAAAAAACCTGACGAATATCTTTTTCGAAGATCCTATTTTGCTATATGTCTGTTCCCAAAACTTTAAAGTTTAGAACTGTCCTTCGCCAGGTCGATTTTCTTTTAGCAAATAACAACAACGTTTATGAGTTGGTCGTAACGTAGCTTAAGCTGCAAATTTATTTTAACTATAATTTCAAAGTAATGCAGTTTGCAGGTAGGGATTTTAAGTGACAATTCTGCCATAGTTCTTGTGTTTGTATGTTCCTGCATGAGTGTTTTTAGATTGGGTTATATTATGATAATAGAACTACGAAACTTACAATTTGCAGTTCATAATAATAGAAATAGGAAACTTACAATTTGCATGAGCTTACTAACACTGTGAAGGGAATAATTTTAAGCTATTCAATGAAATTTTAGTAATATTTTAACTAGCATCCACTTTGAAGAGATATTGTGTTGAGAATGAATCAATGGAGCATGACGCATCGGAAATTTTATGTAAATTTGACAGTCCTGTCAACGCTCGGTTCGATCATCACGCCATCGTGACCAGAAGTGTTGCCAGTATCAACATCCTCTCCCCCGTAACTCTGGCCACCAGGTCCAGTTTTACGATCACCATCAACCTCTAGAACAGCCAGCCTTGCCACCACATAAGAAGCCCCCTTGCAGTTTGGACGATAGCTTGGACAATACGGCCTCTCGTCCACTAGTTCCTCTTGCCTTCGCCAACTATGACCACTAACTGTCCCTCGGTTATAGACTTCACCTCGCCATACCACTTCGGTCGTCAGCGGAATAGATTTCCGCAGGTGGATCCTCGTCGGCAGATGAATCGTTGGATGCACTTCACGCAGGATTCCGTGGATAGGTTGTGAGCCACTTCAACGTGCACCGCCCTTGTCGTTCAACATGTAAACAGGGCAATCCAGCGTTTCGCATTGCTTCTACCAATTTTCACTGTTTGGGGCCCAAAGAAATCCAGGCCGGTATATGTAAACGGACGTACAAATGATGCCATCCTTGCTAGTGGCAGCGGTGCCACTCGGGGAATCTTGGGCACGCACTTGTGGATCTGGCACCATTGACATGCCCTCGCTGCACTAGTTACCGCTGTCCTTAACCTTGGGATGTAGTATCGTTGGCGAACCTCGTTCACAATAGTTTCCGAGTTGCCGTGGTAGCTATCTAGTAGCAGAGCAGTGAACGTATCCTTCCTAGGGAGTATCACGGGAAACTTCATGTCCTCCTCGATGTATGGTGCCGCTCCAATTCCGCTCGAACCACTCGAAGAATGTCTTCGTCGTCCAGGATTGGACACAGCTGATTGAGAGCACTGGTTCTCTCCAAATGCATTTGCTCGTTCGTTGACGCCAATTTATACCGTTTAAGGACCACTATCTCGTCCAGAAAGCTTCGCAGTTGCGCCTGTCGTATAAGAAAATGTTCCACCCTCTTGAGTTCTTCTGGAGTTAGCGGTCCTGTTGATCGTTCGTGTCTGGAAATCTTCTTCTTGAGATTTTTAATAAATCAAAATACGTAAGCGACCGAACGCACAGCTTTGGATAACCGAGAAAAATGTTCCAGTTCCACTAGACGCTCCGGAGTTTGTATGGCCTGCACCAAATAGCAAGGACGTAGTTCTTCTTCCGTGGGTGGCGTATAATCTCAAAATACAGATTATACAGTAAGTTAACCTGCACACTAGCGCCACGGACTGAGATAATTCTGAACTGTTGAGTCGAGCTTCTGGAAGCTCATAATTTTACAACTAACTTTCTTGAAAACAGTAAATTTATAGTCGATCTAGAACTCAAAATACAGGTAATACACAAAATTCACATGTACCCTAGCACCACATAGCGGGTGAGTTCTGAACTAATGCTAACACCATTCGAAAGGCCTCAATCAACCAAACATCTTTGTCGAAGATGACAACTTGGTAAATGTCAAGGATCTCGAAATTCAACTTATAAAGTAAGTTTATATGTATACAAGCGTCACGTAGTGAGGTAATTCTGAACTTTCAGGTTCACCATCCTGAAGGCCTAGATCTACTGAACAACTTTGGTGAAGGAAATAACATCCCTTATGCGAAGGATCACGGGATATTATCTGATGAAATAATAAAGGTTAATGCTCATATATCATTTGACACCCTCCTCAAAGGAATCCGCGCATGTCGAGGGGTTTACTGTACTTTGATGTTTTATTTTGACAAAATATGCTGCCTTTCAACGATCATAACTTTTTCTGGTTAATTCGGATCGACATAATTTCTTCTGCAATGTTGTTTGTTTAAGCCTAAGAAAAATGATTCTGGAGCATTTACGTTTAAGCTGCGGCAGTTATTTAAGTGGTTCTCAAAAGATATCAAAGTTTCAAAATGGCGGAATGACGAAAACTGGCATGTGGATCTCCGGGTCTAAAAATCTCTGCCGGCCAGTGTAATTTAAAGATGTCTGCAGAGATAAATATAATTGGAGTACTTCATGTGTTATGCTTCTTCTTCTTCTTCTTCAAATGAATCAAAAATTGAAAGAATCAGAAAATAATATTACACAAACTTGTCTTTTTCAAGTTCGGAAGCAATGCCCTATACTCGAGAATTTGTTCAAGGGAGTTTATATTTTTCGTAGTAAAACAGAATATACTAAGTTTTCTTCTAATTTCTAGTTTTTTTTACAGAGCCAAATTTTCATATTTTGATGTATAATTTATCTTAAAACTAAAGTTAGGAGGAAAGAGCGGATTACTCGCGGCCGTCTCAAGGTTAATAGGAATTACAAATTACGGATGGGAAAGAGGGTGGGAATTTCTAACTTATCTGAACACTTATAACTATTCAATTTATGGTTTTCTTTTGACTTGAACATTTTCTGAAGAAGAAAAAAAACACACACATACACACATAAAAAAAAACTTAAAGTAAACATACAGGTTAAACTAACTACAATCTAAGGCTAATGTTAGTCAAAAACACATAAATTAGTTTCATGTACTCCAAATAGACGAAATAATTTCTAGTTAACGATATCTATTTAAAAAAAATATCCTCGTATTCTTTTGAACATCGGTATCATTTCAATTTATTATAATGGTGATTTACAATATTTCAAAGTTCTACAATATGCTATTGCAACTCTGTAGAAACAATGTCAAGTTGCAAATAGGCTCCACCTTTGCGCGTTTCCCGTTGCTCTTGTGTAGGGTTTTGAGGTACATAGCCAAACAAAACTATCCCGAATTTGTTTCAAGAGAGATTTTTATGCTCTATTGAAACTAGTTATGCTACTTGGGTAACTGAGGGTGCAAAAGAAAACTATATTGACAAGCATGCAATAAGTTAGTTATGATGAGCAATATGCTTGGGTTGCAAAGGAAGCAGAAGAAACAGAAGCTGTATGACATTTCATTGAACAAAAAACAAAACAAAACAAAACTGTAAACGAATTCCCCGTTCTACATAGAAATGTTTGAACTCGAACCGCGGTATATTCCGATGTTTTAGAGCCTTCGATACCATTAAACTTGGAATCCTTTTACCAACTACGTTTATCTGCCTTCTGATGTACTGTTTTCGATAGAACGCAATGAAGATCATCAAAAAACAAACAAAAAGCAAACAAAGTCATTGAATTGGATTTTCTTGTTTTATAGCTTCATAGGAAATTCTCAGCGACACGTACTCCATCACATCACAACCGTTCGGAGCTCCTCTCACCACCCCGCATGAAGTCAACGCCGCCATCCTCATTGATTTGATTAGCGCTGATTATTGCTATTATTATACGCGCGTAGCTGTCTCCCCTTCATCTGAACTGTTTCTTGTCCGACTTCCTCGTATGACCCACGGCAACGCCATCAGCATCTTACCCGCACCGCAGACAAACACACAAAGCAACAACGACAATGCCCACTGTAATAATTTAATTCAACTTTTATTGAGCACGGTATTTTACCAACACTGGAAGCCAACCACCACCGGTTGACGGCGAGCAAACAGTAATAAGCTTCATCGGGTCGGATAAGGATGAGCCGAGAATGGCCGACATGATAGCATCTCTCATTGAATTTCTAATGCTGAGCGCAGTGTGCTGGAAATAGGAAAGGTTTCAAACTGGAGCGAAGTTTCCTGTTTCTGGTATCGGACTCAGCTCTAGTAGGTAGAAAGTAGAGCAAAACGGGATTATTTCCCACTACTTGTCTAGCACACTCATAAACAGACACGGTTTGCGTGACGAGTTGATTAATTGTACCAATCTGTCCAATTAGGTAGATTAATGAATTGCTAAAAGCTTTTCGCTATTCCATCAGAACCAATTGAGCTGGTTGAGTTGATTCGATTAGTGCGATTATCATCAATATTGTCAACTGGTTCGGTCAAACTCAAGCGGGCAAGGGCATTGCGAAAATTCCGCGGAAGAAGAACTTTTCGCGGTCAATAGTCAGCAAAAACGCAGTCATAGTGTATCGAACTGTGGGGTAGAACAAAAGATTTCCTTGAAAACAGAACTCGCAGCCATAGTTAAACGGAAGGGGCAGTGCACAGCAGATGAGTGATTCATCGGTTAGATAGCCGGTGTGGCAAGTTTCTGGTCCGAGTATGACGATGCGGATAGAAAATGTGGCAGTACTTGTTTTGAACTTAAGGTACAATTTACTTTGATGCATGTTCGGAAAATATAAAAGCAGTTTTTCGCAATGCAATCCATCGGATCGCTAGAAGCTCGTGTCATTTTATGAAGAGGAATAAAAGACATAGAATGTCGCGAGATTTTAGTGGTCCGAAATGGTCCGTCGCCAAAAACTGATTTTGATTTTTTTTAAGATTGCACCAATGTATTGAGCCTTAAGAAGGTTGAGAGCATCTTTTGATCTTGAACCGAGCGTTTCAAATGACACACCTTTGCTAAATGTCTCTGAACAGGTTAGGTGTGGAATTGTGCATTACATGACTGATAAGACACAACCCGAGTAGAGATGGAGATCAAACACGGGAAATAATGTGTTCTTCTAAACAAGTAAAACAGCTCATGATTTCATGAATACGTTGTATTTTCGTGTTATGAATATACACCATGAATAATATTCATAACATCATGAGTTATTTACCCGCCCCAATGAAATCATGAATAAATCTGGTCAAAACCATGAACTACATTCCTGATACTGAAAACATTATTCATGAATTTGGCAAATCTTCTTTATCGACTCTGAATGTAAACAAAAAAAAAGTAAATCCACTTTTTGGATTCGAACCTAGGTGAATGTGGAGAGCTGTAATAGTACTTGGTGGATGTTCTTATTACGCTATAGTTTTTTCTTGAAAAGACTCTTAACTAATTAAGCTGACTATACAATTTTTGATTAGAGGCTTCCGTAATTCATGACTCGCATCTGTCATTTCAAGAATGAAACCATGAATAAGAGTCATGAATTCATAAAATAAGATGAGAGTTCGTTTCATAACTTTTTAATCATGAAAACAGAAACGGATTTGTTTCCGTGAATGGATAACTCAATATGATTTTGTGATATTCCTTCCTTTCACATCAAATTGAAAACTTGTTTTGTTATCAGTGAGGGCAAAGTGAAAACTTATTTTGATGTTCATTTTACTCTTGATAACAAAACGTTCCACTACTAGTGTAGTCAAAAAGTTTTGAAAGGGAAAATAAAAATACATTTTGTTTGGGAAATCGCTTTGATTACTCAGTATAGTCTCCCATAAGTTCAACGATCTTCCAACTTTGTTGTCCCATCACGGAAGTGACTTTCTGGAAGTCCAGCAAAATGTCTCTCTACGACGGCTATAACCTCTTTGTTTGATGAAAAATGCTTTCCACGAAGGAATTTTTAAAGGTGTGAGAACAGTCAGAGGGAGCTAAATCTGGCGAATAGGGTGGATGCGGCAACAATTCGTACCCCAATTCACTGATTTGCGCGATGGTTTTTTAATCTGTATGAGCAAGTGAACAATGATTTTTTTCTTCTGCAAACCGGATCTTTTTTCACAATTTTTTTCCATCCAGCAGGTCCAAAAGGCATGCGCATGAGCATGATTGACCACCGTAGGTTTACATACATTAATTGTTATGTTATGTATTCTCCGTGCGAGGAGTAACGATTATGATGTAGAAGGAGATGTTCGCTCATCACCATGAGGCACCAAGAGTGAACAACAATGTTTTTGGCTAGAATGAAAGATGTGAAGAGAAAGTGTTGAAAGGTCCGTCAGAGTGCGGCAGGTAGGAAAATTAACAGATGTTTTTGAAAATTGAGCGAAAGGGCATGTATCCAATGGTACTCGAACCATGGACGTCAATCTTTGCCTAACATCCCACTGCGGGGTAGGTTGTAGCGACGGAACAAGTCCGCCACTTCAACAGGCAAAAATTGACGCATGGAAAGACGCTCATGTACCACTGTGGCTTGTATAGTTTATTCTTAGCGATCTATTGTGTGCACTCTGTTTACTGATGCGCACATGGGAGAGGAACTCTCTCCTTTTTTGGGTTTGTTTTGATTCGCAACGACTGACGATCACTAAAGTTCACTCATGGTGATGAGCGAACATCTCCTTCTACATCACCCGAGGTTGCTTCTTCGGTGTTGCCAGATCAGGTTTTATTACACAAGACTAACATACATTTTCAATGAGTAAAAACTGGTGATCTTAAACTAAGGCAATACCGGCGCCGGGCCCGCCCGAATGCGGGGCAAAAGGAGAGAAAGACTTGTCATGCTCACTCGATCACTCGCGCAACGAACAATCTCATCCAGCAGGTTCAAAATGGTCACAATAACAATCGTAACTCTGACTGTCTTACCAATTTGGAGCTAATCTATCAATAAAATTCCTTTTGCACCCCAAAAACTGACACTTTCTTGCCGATTTCTGGACACTAACACTTGTTTTGATTCAGGATCATACACTCAGGCAAAATCTGCTTACGATTTTTACAAGACCTGACTTATGAAGCGATTATTTATTATTTTTTCATGTTTTCATCATGACTTTTATGGATTTCACACGATTGGAACGAAATTTATGCGACCTTATATTTTATTCCATACACACTCTTATGAAATCCTTGCCTCACATTAATGTGAAAAAAAACTCAAGTGCCGTGAACAAGAAAAATGGCTACCGAAAGTGAATTGCTGTCAGACCTACCGATTTCTGTTTCTGTCTTAAGCACGTTTAGAGGCAAAATATTGTTTAAAAATGAACATTATCTTGCCACAGAAGCTGTAGAGCGATTACATGTACTAAGTTTTATACATATTGATACAATAGATTGTCCGCTTTCGGAGTACATGAGTCAGTGGCGTTGTTGATTTTTTTTCATAATATGGTCTTTGATTTTTCATAAGATAATCTTATGAAGGAGCCTCTATTCTATGTTAGGAATTTCATAAACCATTCTAATGAAATTCTATTTCTTTTTTGGCCCATGTTTAGAATTCATAACACCGATCTTTAGAAAACGTATTGATGCTGAAACCCAAAAATTTAATTGCCTTTTTCATGTACTTTGAAGAGGGGACCATCTATTGTATCAATACGCTTTAAACTAGTACATTTAAATGCTCTACAGCTTCTGTGGCAAGATAATGTTCTTTTTTAAACAATATTTTCTCTGTAAACGTGTGCAAAACAGAAACAGAAATCGGTAGGTCTGACAGCAATTCACTTTCGGTAGCCATTTTTCTTTTTCACGGCACTTGAGTTTTTTTTCACATTGATGTGACACACGGATTTCATAAGATCGCTTATGAAATGGAATATAAGCTCGTATGAATTTCGTTCAGATCGTGTGAAATCCATAATAATCATGATGAAAACATGAAAAAACAATAAAAAATCGCTTCATAAGGTAGATCTTATGAAAATCATAAGCATTTTTTGCCTGAGTGTAATATTCATAATACAGGTCCTGCAAAATGCACGTTGATGCTGTAAACAAACTAGCACCTTGGGAAAATAGGTATCAGCATTGATACGTTTTTTGAAGGTCGGTATTATAAATATTAAACATGGGCCAAAACAGAAATATAATTTCATTAGAATGGCTTATGAAATTCTTAAAATAGAATAATATTATCGTATGAAAAATTAAAGACCATAACGCCACTGACGTCAATTCATAAGTACATCTTATGATTTTCAAAGTTTTTCCTCATATCGAAATTTCATAAGTGTATCTTATAGCGGTCATACTATATTTTTTCTCAGTGTAGTGGTAGACCCAAGTCTCATCCATAGTAACGATCCTGAGCGTGGATCGTCTTCAACGCTTGGACGGCCACGCTTAAACTCCAAAACCCATCGGTGAACGGTTGGAAATAAAGGAGAAGAATCCTTTAATACATTCACAATCTTTGCATGGATCTCAGTAGCCAATAAACCTTCCAAAACAATGAAATTGATCACTGCACGATATTCGGATTTTTCCACTGTTAACCTTCCTAAGATATTGGGGCCTCATAAACCACGTAGACTCATTTTAGAAAATCATAAGTCTCCAGATTTTGCATTAATCTTTTGCACTAATAAACTACTTTCTTGGCCAGCAAATCACCGTCTCTCCTTGAGATACAAATTAGAACAAAAATAACTTAACTTATGTAAATTTGGGAAAAAATATTACCGTTAAATATTTTCTCTTGTGCTGAGCATCGTGGAGCCAGATCTGAACTTTATGATTCCCTTCGGGCTCTCAATGTACCGGTTCTAGATATTTTTGCACCACATGATCTGGAGTTAATGAAACTCTTACTTGTGTTTTTACTTACATTAGCCTTAGATTGCAGTTAGTTTCCTGCCGGATCGGGGCAAATCTTTCACGAAAAGGATCTCACCGAAAATTACATTTTTGATACTGGGTGGTTCACTTTCACCCGTTTTGCATTTTGGTTGTACGTGACACTCTTTTCCGAGCACCAAATGTGCAGAATTTTCTTTCGAGTGTCCAGATCGATTTGCCTCATTTTTCAAACGATTAAGTGTACCGAAACCTATCGATTTTATAGCTGTTATTGATATAAAATGAACATGTCACCGCAAAACACACATACAAAATTTAAGCCATTTTAGAGAAAAATTTTTGAATGTTGCTAACTACTTTCCAATACACTCTTGATTCATTATAAGCGTAATCAAGTGAATATGGATTGAAATAATCGTTTTTTTTTTTTTCAATTAACGTTTGCTTACGTTTAAATCCAATTATAAAGACAAGAAACCAACCGAACCCGATCACACGAGCGTATATCCTTTGAATTCGAAAGGATGAATTGTGCAGTGATGGGTTTAATAATAGAATCTACTGATCTAAGCGCGGGGTTTTTTGAACATTGAACTCTTTGAATAGGTTAAACTTTTGATCATGAAGTGCCTATGCTACCTAAAATTTTGAAACGTTCATTTTTCTGTTTTTTTTTCTCAATAAGAATTTATTTCAACCTCAGCTAATCAAACCCCCTTAGAGGCAGTCCATAAACCACGTAGACTTATTTAAAAAAAATTCACATTTCAAATTTGAAATTTTGTGTGGAGCGTAGATTTTGGTCAAATAATATGACACTATGTTGAAGGAATCCGTCTGGTTGATAATGGACGACGAAACATGTTGCAAACCTGATTCAAAGCCGATTTCGGAACTACAGTTTTATAGATCGGTTCAAAAAGAAAACGTTAAGCAAAAACAAAGAAAAACTGTCGAAGTTTCCAAAGAAAATTCCCGTATGACAGGTAATATGTAGATGCGGTCTCAGAAACAACATTTTCATCACGACTGGCACCATAAATGGACTTTGTCCAACTATCTTGATCATTGTACCCCTCATTGTTTTGTGCCAACCGGATTCTCATTGAACACCATTTTGGCAAGATAGTTGTCACCCTGGCAAACGTATGCGTCCACCTCACGAATACTGAGTTTGCCAAGAAGTTACGCCAACTCATGGTTTATCCTCCGCCTCTAAAGGCACTCCACCAAAGATGGTTCTTAACAACCGGCACTCATAAACACAGACATTGTCTACGACTCATGCCCGTAGAGAACAGCTAGTATCACTTGTTGTGCACAGGATAAGCTTCCTATTGCAGCTAAGTCGGTTTAAATGCTTTGTGAATTGCTTGTGGAGCCCATAGTAAGCACGACTTCCACTGATAACCCGCCTCCTGGATCTCACGGCTGTTATTATTGTCTGCAGTAACAAGTGAGCCGAAATAGACAAATTAGTTGACTACCTAAAACTCATCTCCGTCTATTGTTACACTGCTGCCTAGTCGGGTACTATCGTGCTTGATTCCGCATACCAGCATGTATTTCGTTCTGGAAGTATTTATCTTTGACCCAATCTTCACCGCTTCGCGCTGTGAAGGCTTACTGATTCCAAGCTGGTTATAGTGCTAAAGATGACGAAAACAAAAATTTGTCGAGTGGTCAAATCTATAAGGAAACCCTGAATGTGGAAAGGCATCAGCGAACCTAGGAAAAAACTGGAACCAGGGATTGTCAGCCGTGCGTCAACCGTTGAGGTGCACCAACTTTCAAACGGTGCGGAACATCCTTGCCAGGGAAGGATATAAGTCGTACACATCCAGTAGACATTCGAACCGACACATGAAGCAAAATTCCGTGGCCAAAAAACGTACAACGCTCTTATACGACCGTGTTTTACTTCGCGACTGGACGTGGGCATGTGCCTGGAAGATACAAGTTCGCGAAGAAAGCCATGATTTGGCAAACGATTTGCAGTTGTGACCTGAAAACGAAACCATTCGTCACATCCGCGACGATGACATCCCATGTTTCATCCGCCAGTATAGAGGTAAAGTCATATTTTGGCCCAATTTGGCCAGCTGCTACTATTCTAATGTGGTTCTGGAGTGGTATGCTGCCAACTAGATCGATTTTGTCCCCAAGCTAATAAATCCTCCGAATTGCCTGAAATTTCGACCAATCGAAAAATACTGGGCAATGTCAAAGCAGCGACTACGACGAAGCGGAGAAATATAACCATCTTATGTTGTATCTGTGAAGTTTTTAATAGAAGTACTGTAAAGCAACAAATACTGAACTTATTGAACTTCAAATTACAGGTCTTTTTAGTAAGCCTTTAGTCTGGTGTGCTGCTCTGCAACCGCCTCAAATGTTCTGCCGACAATGTCCTCGTCATCGGCAAAGCAAATAAATCGGATCTGTTGAGAATCGTGCCCCGCATGTTGAACGCCGCCTGTCTCATAAAACCTTCGAGAGCAATATTGAACAGCAGGCAAGCGATTCCCTCTCCTTGACGAAACCCCCTTAACCCGAAGTATGGGAGTAGTTACCCTACGTATTCTACCCAACGTTATTAGTCAGGAAGAAAACAGTTGACCATGATGATGATGAAGAAGAATTCCATACAATCAAGAAAATATATCAGAACGTAATCATCCATTTGAACGTTAAAAATGTTCGATCCCCAACCTCACATTTGATCGCCAATTCAGAAAACCAACTCGACACCTAATCGATAACCCCGGAATCAATAAATCAGAAATGAAGCTGCTGCCCGTCAACCACTGCCGCACATTTCCAACGATTTTGATTGCACATGTATTTAGGTATGTCACTGACCAGCGCACTCTTACTGACGCTTAGTCATAAATTAATATCTCCAACTGGTTCTCCGTTTTCGTGTTATCTCGACATTGATTCCGTTCGTTCCACCACAAAAAAAATGTGTGCAAATAAAAATGACTCATCATTGCATCCCCTTTCCATCTTCTCCCCTTCCAGGCGGACAATTCAGGTGCACTCGTTCGTGCTAACCAACATCGATTCCAAGTGGCGGTTCGGATTCTGCAGGCACGATCCGAAATCACCGACCGCGATGGTCATCGTCACCTACCTGCCGTGGCACGATACCTTCATCCGCTTCCTGAATGTGTTGGCCGATGTGCGGAAAAACTCCCAGAATGAGTTCGAATCATTTCTGACGGAAGCGTACAACAAGGGCGTCCCGGAACCGGGTGGATGTCTGAAGTTGCAGTACGACCGACCCGTACAGACATTCGTCTTCCAGAGGCCTCAGCAGTTCCTTCTTCCCAGCATACCGGAAAATGTAAGCTCAATGGTGGTGTTTTAGAATTTGATTTACCCATCTTCCTTCGATTCCGTCGTTTCAGCACAACCTAAACCTGTACTACAACTTTGTGGAGCCAAAGTTCATGATCGGGGTATTCGCCGCGATGCTGGCAGAGCGGAGAATCATCTTCGTATCGCGCCGTCTGGATGTCCTCTCGTCCTGCATCCAGGCGGCGAATGCATTCCTTTATCCGATGGTGTGGCAGCACATCTTCATCCCGGTCCTGCCGATGAAGATGAAGGACATCCTCGGCGCACCGATGCCATTTCTGATAGGCGTCCCGGAGGCCGTGTACGAGTCGCTCCGGCGGGAGGAAATCGGCGACGTCGTCCTACTGAACTGTGATAAGCGAACGCTGGAAACGCCGTTCGACGATGTGAAAAATATGCCACCGGAACTGGTCGCGTCGCTCAAGAAACACCTGGCCAACTCGACCGAACATCGAGGCGATCGGGTATCGAAGATATTTTTAGGTTCGTATGCGATAATCGCTGGAAAAAATAGATTTATTCAATCTCTTTATCTTTCGACCGGCAGGTATTTTAGTGCAATTAATTGGCGGCTATCGGGACGCGGTAAAGTTCAACGACAAGATTACATTCGATCCGGAAACATTTATCGACACCCGACCGTCGCATCTGAGGCCATTCCTAACCAACATGCTGCAGTTGCAGATTTTTCAGCAGGTAATATTCGGCGCTGTGTGGTAATTAAATTCAAACTAACTAGACATCTACCGTTCAACCCTTCCAGTTCATCGAAGAGCGGCTCGACATGCTGAACACCGGACAGGGATTTTCGGACGAATTTGAAGTGGAGTGCTTCCGCTATGCGGAAAAGTCCGGACGAAAGGTGAAACAATACAAGGACCTGCTGAAGAACTTTAAGGATAAGGTACTGTCCGTTTTCTGATCTTTCATCACCAGACTACTTACGCACATCTCCACCGCCAAGTTGCGGTCGATTGTGTTCTGTTTGTGTTTGATTCACTTTCGACTGAATTTTAATTCCTTAGATTTTGTGTTTCGAATTTTGTTTTCCAAAACGCTTCAACGGCATTCGACCTGCTTACATTTTCATTCGAATTGTTTTTACTTGTGTGTTTTTAGTTTCTCTCTTCATTGCGGTAAATTGTATATGAAAGTCTGATTTTGCTGAAAAAAAATTGTGATATCCAGTATTTTTAACATTTGAGAGCGGATTTCGAATTTATTACTCTTAGGTGGGAGAGCGCATTTGAAACTAATATCGATTTCATACCTCATAGGTACAGAGTTGTAGGCAGGCAGTCCTTTGTTCACCAATTACTTGTCATAACAAATATTGAAATTCTCGTCTTTAGAAACTTTTCCGGCTAGTGCATGAACAACAAGACAAAAACTAGGACATTTCTTAACTTGAAATAAGAGGGAGTCCTTTCTCCATATTAACTTTAGGTTAGATTAATTATTACTTCATGTTTTTTAGACTAAAAATGACAAATAAAACAAAACAAACAGCGCTCTAATTGCTAACCAATAGATGCTCCAGTGGAGCAAACGATTCTTGAACATTTCACGCCTGGAATCCTAATAGTATTTGAGGTTTGTGGTCAGGAAACTTGGAAGTGATAGGGACTTGGTCCCATATCAAGTTGAGTGAAATTTTGTGAGATCTAACCGATTATAAATGAACTACGTACGCTTTACAAATACTACTAAATTCAAATCAATGCACCAGCTCATTTTTGTATTTATTTTGCATAGTTAATAGCCAAATTCGATCTGAATTTTGATATATGATGTTTTGAACCCACGATTATTCAACACCGTGACCGTCAGATGAGAAAATCAAATGGTCAATTAGCATTAGTATTAGCAAACGTTTGCACACCTCGTGAATGAAGCTACGTAGAGGAAAAATTCGTTGAAGACATTGCATGCTACCATGAAACGAAACCAGTTACTGATACGTTTCTTCGCGAAATAATCTCCCCGAAGACACTCCTCGATCGATCATCTGGCCACGTCCATACAACCGATGGTGATAGGGAGGATTTGGTACCTTAAGAGGACACGGAGAACCCACGTAGCCTTCAGTAGATATCAAAGCAAAAAGGCAATTAATACTCGGAGAGAATAGTTGAACAGAATGCCCTGTTTGGGTATAGAACAAAAATGGTCGTTGGGAGCATCTAGTCTAAGAAGGTTAAGTGATGCTCAATTCTTCTAACGATTTGGACTTTAGCATTAACTATAGTCCTAGCTCCCTATAGCTTATGGTTAAAGAAAGCGCCTTTACTCGGTCTCTGAATAAGAAGAATGTTTGAAAATATAAGAACGGGTATTGAAAGAGAACTTGTCAGATTTCTTGGATTGCTGCGACAACAATGCGTTACTTTAATATACAAAGTTGTGAAAATCAAATGGTCAAGTGCTTAAAATCAGTGTTGGAATTCTCACAAAAATATCAGTTCATCGTGCGCTACCTTTTCACTTGCGAACTTCCCGTTGCTAGTTTCACACGCCAACGTTTCTTGAGTGAACTTTCTGGGATGAGAGAATGAAACATCGCGAACTTTTTCTACTCGAATCACCGACGCGAGGATACGAATCTAATCAGATCTTTTTTTTACTCTGTATCATTACACCACATTCGTTCTTGAAAAGCAAACTGCGCATTTCATGGAAATGAAATCTAGACAGAAAGATATCTCGCATGAATGGCATCCCGCATGATGTGGCCGGGGAGGTTGGGTTGAATTTGTCCTCAATGCGTCACGCCATTCCAGCAGAAGTTTCCTACCACTCGACTTTTGCGGCGGCACAATACTTCAAAAAACAAACATCACAACTCACGTGAACATTGCCTACACATACTCACGAGAGAAAAAGAACAAAGCCGAGGAGATATTTTGTTGGATCGGATCTCGAATACGAGTGAAACGTTGTGAGATGGAGAAACAAAAGATCTTTCGCGATGAGAACTGAAATGTTTCCTCACTCTACGCTTTCATGAACTTTGGATTGTAATTCGTTCGCGAACTTTGAGTGCGAAGTTCATCGGTGATATATCATTGCACTGAGTAAAGAGTGAACGGTTTTTGAAAATGATTTTTCCAACACTGTTTAAAATTATGAATTTATTGCAGATGAAAAACATCCTGTAGTAAAATAGAGCTTAGGTCTTATTGTATTTCCCGTCACTGTTGTTCAAACTCACTGAGAAAATTATCTTTCGAATGGTATATTGCGTGATATTTCCTAATTGCGCTTTGAAAGATAAAAAATAAACGTTTGAAAACTGCCCAATTTATCGTTACACGCTTTCATGTTCGCTATTTTGAAGCGTGCCCAGTAGATAAAAAAAGTGTCCTTCGTTCGTCAACACATTCGAAATTGTAGATAAAAGGAGTTCTTCTTGGATCTAAAAAGGAACTGTAAAAGGAAAAAAATATCGATAATATACGATGAGATCGTTAAAACAACTTTCTTTTTTCTTATAATCGATGTGCGTCCCGTGTCTTACGACGCTTCATCCAATAATATGACATAACTCAAAGGCATTCCAAATAATGATGACTACCATCATTATTAGCAAGGTAACTTTCCATCACAGTGGAATAATCTGAAAAACGATTTGATCAGGATTCTGTTGTTGTTTGTGATCATCGAGCTCTTGTATGAAGGACCACAAACGTTAAGGCAGGCCCGTAGGCAGAGACACTTACGCGAAACCCGCGAGTATAGGGATGATAATCTCCTTCCAAAAGCAAGTTAACACCCATAGCACTAGAATCGAGCCCTCAATTGACAGAATAAACCCAATAGATGGGGTCGTTCCGCGAAATATTAACAACAGGGAGGAGGCAGTCTCATGCTCCCTAACCAAATCGTTTTATTGGGGTGCCCTGATGGTCCCTCCCTTTCCCCGTTATATATATTAGGTCATGGATATTTGGAATATTTTGTAGTGGTTATTTGATTGCTTACCTTGTGTTAGCAAATTTGGCTGAAATAAAATTGCTTCAACTGCTTCAACGATCAACGACCAACGATTGTGTTGATGAACTGTTCATGCGTCGAAGAATCTGTAAATAAGTTGTCGAGTCCCATAAGTTGTCTAGTCACAAGATTTTGAAGATTGAATTCCGTTTGGTGGCGTTATTCTTTATGGGTTTGTCACAACGCTACAAGCCGATGTTGATGGGGCATAGGATTTAGTGAAGGTCAAGATCTTCCAAGCCGTTTCAAGCCGCTCAAGAACGTCAGTCCCAATACGAGGGATGGTGCCGACGTAAACCTAAAAGACAGAGAAACGAAACGAAGATGGAGAAAGCATTTTTCAACTGTAGAAAGCAAGGCTATTTTATCGCCAACTGTCCCGAAGAAATCGAGCAGAAGCCAAAAGGGTTATGCTCGTGATGGGAGACGCAACATAGCGGCTGTATGACGGCCTTAGTGACAGGTTCCGTATGTCTGCAGAATCGCTTTGGTTCAAGCGATGTATGTAACGGGTTGACGGTCCCGGATTTGACAACGAACCTTGCATCGGTAAGTGCCTTATGCTAGCACGAACACAAAGTTATTTTCCCGGACTCATGGTCCTGCAAGAAAGTCCTAACGGAACCATGCTCTAACATTGACGGTTGGTCCACATGAATGAAGAAAATTTCAAGCAGCCCATGTAATCGTCCGAGGGCGTGTAAAATTCTTACTATCACGAGAAGGCACGAACAACCATGAACTTTCTTATCATTCTTCAAACATCATGCAGTTATGAGATTTTTCTCATAGGATTTCGGCAGGATAGCTAGACATAGCCGTCGCGGAATTGGCTCGAAGAGAAGTGTTTGACGTTTAAGAATATTCAGCGAATGCTCGATTCAGTTAAAACTTCCCAAAAAAAACCTGGAGAGGACTTCTCAGAACTTCAGGAAGAAGTTAAGGGGAGAGCACTACTTAGAAGTTTGGAACATTCCAGAGGTTTTGGAGTTTTCCCAGAAATTCAAGATGGATTTCCCAGAGGTCCAATAAAAAAAAACTTTCCGGAAGTTCAGAAGGAAATTAATCAGGAAGTGTCTTCCACAAACTTCCAGAAAACTCAAAACGTCCGAGTTATTCAAGAGAGAACTTCTATGAAATGCAAGGAAGTTTAGTTGGAACTTCTCAGAAATGCAAGGAAGTTTAGTTGGAACTTCTCAGAAATGCTCAGAGTTTTCCCGAAGTTCAGAAGAGAACATTTCAGAAGTTCAGAATGAGGTTTTTCTCGAAGTTCAGGTAGATAGTTCTGAGAAAAATAGAATGAAACTTTCCAGAAGTATAGGGGATACTTCCTATTTGTTAAAGCAGGAATTTCTCAGAAATTCAGGAACAAACTTCTCCGAAGTTTAGAAGACAACTTTCCTAAAGTTCCGAAAAGGAATTCTCAGAAGTTCAAAAACTTTTCAGAAGTAAAGGGGATACTTCCTATAAGTTAAAGCAGAAATTTCTCAGAAATGCTAGAACAAACTTCTCCGAAGCTAAGAAGACAACCTCCCAAAAGTTTTCAAGAGGACTTCTTAGATGTTCAGGGAAAAACTTCCAACAAATTTAAGGGAATTTATCTAGAAATTCTAGAGAGGACCTTTGGTGAAATTTTCCCCGGAGCTCAAGATGGAACTTATCAGATGTTTAAATAGAATAAGCTCAAGAAAAAACTTCCCAGAATTTCAAGAAAAACTTACCAGAGAGTGCACTATCTATAAGCTTAAGAAGGAAGTCCTCAAAAATTTCAGGAAACTTCTCTGAAGTGCAGGAGAGGTCTCTCCAGAAGTTCCGATGGAAATTTAGCAAAAGCTTGGTTGGAGCTACTCATAAGTGCTAAAGAGCTTTCCTGAAGTTCAGAAACGAACATATCAGAATAAGGTTTTCTCGAAGTTCACGATTCCCAAAAGTTCAGGTGAGAAAAACAGAATGACACTTTCTAGAAGTATAGAGGATACTTCATGGTTCATAAAGCAGAAATTTCTAAGAAATTCAAGAACTAACACCCCGTTCACACTACAGCCTATATTACGTGATGTAGAGTATCTTGAAATACCATGCACGTAATATCCAGAGAAAACTACATGTTTAGATGCTGTTATCAAGATACTCTATATCACGTAATATAGGTTGTAGTGTAAACGGGGTATAACTTCCCCGAAGTTCATAAGAAAACTTCCCAAAAATTTAGAAGAGGACTTATTAGAAGTTCAGGAAGAAACTTCCAACAAATTGAAGGGAATTTTCCTAGACTTTCACAATTTTTGGTGAAATTTTATTCGGAGTTCAGGATGGGACTTATCAGATGTTTAAAAAGAATAAGCTCAGAAAAAAAAATTCCAAGAAAAACCCTCCAGAGAGGGCAGTACCTATAATCTTAAGAAGGAATTTCTCAAAAATTTCAGGAAACTTCTCTGAAGTTTAGGAGGGTGCTCCAGGGTTCCGATGGAAATTTCCCAAAAGCTTAGTTGGAACTATTCATAAGTGCTAGTGAGCTATCCTGACGTTCAGAATCTAACATACCAGAAGTTCAGAATGAGCTTTTCTCGAAGCTCAGGAATTTCCAGAAGTTCGGGTAGATACTTATGAGAAAAACAGAACTAACAAATTTCCTCGCAGCTCAGGAGAAAACTTCCTGAAAGTTCAGAAGAGACCTTAGAAGTTCAGGAAGAATCTTCCAACAAATTTAAGGAAATTTTCCTCGAAGTACAGGATTACCAGATGTTTAAATAGAGTAAGCTCAGGAAAAAACTTCCCGGAATTTCAGGGAAAATTTACCAGAGAGGACACAACCTATAAGTTTAAGAAGGAATTTCTCAAAAAATTCAGGAAACTTCTCTAAATTTCAGGAGAGGACTCTCCAGAAACTACTCATTACCATTAGTTAGAGCACTCATTACACATTAGTTAAACTACTCAAACCATTAGTTAAAGCAGGAATTTCAGACATTCCGAATTCAGAAATTCAGGAACAAACTTCCCCGAAGTTCAGAAGACAACTTCCCTAAAGTTCCGAAGAGGACTTTTTAGAAGTTCAAGAAGAAACATCCAACAAATTTAATGGAATTTTCCTAGCAATTCTAGAGAGAACTTTCGCAATGTTTTGGAGAAATTTTCCTCGGAGATCAGGATGAGACTTATCAGATGTTTAAATAGAGTATGCTCCGGAAAAAACTTCCTAGAATTTAGGAAAACCTTACCAAAGAGGGCGTGACCTATAAACTTAAAATGGAATGTCTCAAACATTTCAAGAAACTTCTCTGGAACTGAAAGGAGAGGACTCCTCAGAAGTTCCGATGGAAATTTCCCAAGAGCTTAGATGGAACTACTCATAAGTGCTGGAGAGCTTGTCTGAAGTTCAGAATTGAACATTTCAGATGTTCAGAATGAAGTTTTCTCAAAGGTTAGGAATTCCCTGAAGTTTAGGTAGATACTTCTGAGAAAAACAGGATAAAACATTCCAGAGGTATAGGAGATATTCCTATTAGTTAAAGGAACTTCTCAGAAATTCAGTAACAAACTTCTCCGAAGCTCAGAAGACAACGTCCCTAAGAGGACTTCACAGAAGTTCAGGAACAAACTTCCAACAAATTTAAGGGAATTTTCCTAGAAATTCTAGAGAGGGCTTTCTCAAAGTGTTGGTGTAAATATAATAGTGTTGGTGTAAATATAATAAGCTCCGGAAAAAACTTCCCAGAATTTCAGGGAAAACTTACCAGAGAAGGCACTGTCTATAAGTTTAAGAAGAAATTTCTCAAAAAATCAGGAACAAACTTCTCAGAAGTTCAGAAGACAACTTCCCTAAAGTTTCCAAGAGGACTTCTCAGAAGTTCAGGAACAAACTTCCAACAAATTTAAGAATATTTTTCAAGAAATTTCCCAAAATTTTGGAGAAATTTTCCTTGCAGTTCAGGATGGATTCATCAGAAGTTAATACTGATATCATCAACCCAAAACACATATCAACTGTTCCTGGAACCGAATTAATTGATTCAATTTACAAAGAAAATAATAGAAACTTTGGTACTAAAAATTCGGGAGAAAATTTCCCAGAATTTACCCAGCGAAAGCTTTATCGAAGATCAGGAAGGAGAGCTCCCTTAAATTCAAGAGAAAATCACTGACGAACAGAAGAAGCAGCCGTCTGTACAAAAATCATTCATACTCTCAGTGAAATAAACTTTCGATATTCATAAGATTGTATTATTAGTATTTGTCACAAGAAAACTCTATGAATTTCATTATTTGCCTTATGAAATATAATGATGATGCAAAAATATAAAACATGGTGCAACCTGTATTACCTTGAACGTTGAGTTTATGGTTCCAGTGACTTAACCATTAGAGTATTTCAACAGTTGTTAATAGGAAATCTTAAAGGCGTGCAAGAACAACGTCATGTAAAAACCAAATACATTCATAAGTAGGACTCATGAAATTGCAAAGCATCGTTTAGAAGTTGAACCTTGCGAAATTCTGTTAAATAAACAACATGTATAACCATGAATTAATAACCATAATTAAATTCATTGCTTATGCTGGGTGACAGCCACGAACTCAGGAAAATCGGGAAATGCGCGGGAAAAATGCGGGAATCAAAATCGTCAGGAGAATATGCATGAGGAAAAGTCAGAATTTCAAAAGCCATCAGCGTTTTTTGTCCTTATGGTGGGAACCATACTCACACCTTTTTCAAATGATTTGAGTATCGTTTTTGTCGTTTACTCGGTGTTTTTGTCGTTTACTCGATTTTGTCTTTACGACTCTAACGGAATGAAACAGTGTTTTTCTGCTAATCCAGCATTGCTGAAGAAGATAGCTCATTGCTATATGGATGGCCCGGTTGTCAACTGGAAAGCGTTCAAATAATTGACTGTCCTCAACATCGTTAGCTGCGGCATGCACTCCGTACAATTAGAGTCAACTGATGGCTTTTTCCAGTTGTTGTGATGCTAGCGAAATGTTGACCTGAGTCTGTTACAAAGCTACACTGCGGCTTAACGGATGTTGGCGTACGGTTTCAGCAGCTAGTTCTATCGACGAAAACTTGAGGGTTGGTGACCTTGAGGATTTGTTTGCAAACCTATCCTGAAGACTTAGGACCCGCAGTATTTGCGTCCCCCAACACCGGAAGAGGTGAAGAAACTGATGATCAAATATGTTTCCCAAAGATTCGAAAAAAATCGTATAAATTCAGTGAACTTTATAAAAAATTGGGGAACTTACCAGAAGCTCGGTATACTTCATAGAAATTCTGGAAACCTCCTCGAGGTTTTGCTATTCTCCCTGATGTTAAGGTAACATCCCAAAAAATCAGGGAACTTCTTAGAAGTTAAGGGTTCTTTCTAGAAGTTCAGGTTCCCTGAAAATCAGATTGTTTCCTAGAAATTCAGGAAATTTTCCATAAATTCAGGGAGCTTCACATGAGTTCAGGGAACTTCTCAAAATTCTTCAAGAAAGTTCAGGCAACTATCTAAACATTTAGGGAGGTTCCCAGAGGTGCAGAAAACTTATCAGATTTGTTTGGGTATTTCTCAGAAGTTCATAGAACTACTCTAGTTGTTCAGGGAACTTCCCAGAATTTCATGGTACTTCCCAAAAGCGTCTGACAGTCAAAGCTAGATCGTTATTTGAAGTAGAATCTTCTACTAACCCTTAATGTGGAAATTGGTTTTGCCTCTAAACCGGCAATTAAGAAAGCGACAGACTTTGCTCAAATTTCCGACAAAGACGTTTTGGCATTCCACAACGACTTATGATCTTTTTACTGGGATTTTTTGAAGTTACTAAACAAATCTCCATTAACATTTTCTTTGACGCGTTACGTTATCTGCATTAATTGTAAGCAAAAGCACATGATTTGGATAAATTTTAACTAGAACTGATTGGTCATTCCAAGAAAGAGCTGCCATATTTGTTAAAAATTAGCTCATCCTGTCGCACAAAAATGCGGAGTTTCAAAAAATGGAAAGTGTCTGATGGTGGATCAAACTAGAAAAAACAGTATGGAAACTCAGAGATTTATCTACGAAATGTCAACAACATTGAGAACACGAAATCTTTGATACAATGCACGCAACACACGTTGTACTCGAGAAACTTGATCGCTTTACTATTTTGCTTTGATATTTATTCTTTTAGAAACTTGAAACATCAATCACCTTTATAAAGCTAAGCATTCTCGATAGCAATATGAGAGACCAAAGCAGATTATGCAGATTAAGAAGCCCGGGGCTACTATTTAAAAGAAAAACTTCATAAACTTAATATTTATTAACACAATATCGGGAAAATAATGCAAAACATGCGTGAAAAATTCGGGAAAAATGCGGGAATTTTTAAATTAAGATTTTGTGGCCACCCTGCTTATGACACCACATCAAAATATGGTAAACACCATCTCCTCAATCGTTCACATCGTACTTTGAGCTAGAACACAAGCTCTTGTAGGAATTACAATTCCTTGGTCCCTATCTCACCTCGTTTGAGAGATTTGATCGGTAAGAAAACTTTCCTGAATTTAAAAAAAAAAATCAAGAAGTTTAGCAATATATCAAAAAAGTTTTGAAAATTCTTCCAAAGTTCAGAGAATCCTCCAGAAATTAAAAAAAAAAATCCTCGATTCTGAAAAATTCCAACTTAGGGTACCAGAAGCTTGGCAAAAAGATTGAATGCTCTACCAGAAGGTCAGAGAAGTTCGAGATAAAATCGTTGAAGTGAGATCGATCATTGCATATCTATACAGCGGCCTTTGACTGTTAAATGTTTAAAGAATTAATGCTGTCAATAGCTTCACTAGCATCACTCATAAATTAGTGATGGCTAGATAATAACCCCTCTTCTGAATTATCTTTGAAATAAATATCGACCCTTGTCCGCATTTTAATTAAGTATATAGTATATATAGTAATAAAGTATTTCAAGTCGCAACTTTGGAACAGCGTCCCAATGAGCTTTTCTGAATATCAAAAACATTAGAGTAACAATGTACTATATATTTTCAACTATAGACAGTGAACTTTTTCTAATCTTCTCAGAGCAACACGATCTTAAGCTCTTTTATGATAATGTTGATGATGGTCGTAGTATTTTCGAATGAATGTAGTTTTGTCCCTGCTTGTTCCACTTAACCATAGAATATTTAACGCTTAGTTTATTGTCTACCTGAGATGAATGTTGTTCCAACTTAGTTTATTGTCAACAAATAACATAGGGTATTCAACTGTATTTGAAAGTTTCAAAGAAGTACCTTACATAGGTTCAAATAATTAATTCTAAATGCGCTCTCCTGCCTCTACTTACCGTAATACTAAAATGTTTATTGAATTTTCCCTTTATATTGTATTTCAATCAGTATTAATTATCCAAATGTCTAAGTTTAAGACAATCTCTAAATGTGATCCCACATTCCAAATAAATGTACTAAATGCATTTGAATAAACTACTTAAGTTTTCGTTCTTCAAACAACCTGCCTATTTTTTATTTGTACACTATTCATCCCATTACCCACCGTGAAACATCTACTCATTGACTTTAAAACAAACATCTTACACTATCACTTTCCTTTTGTTTCATATCAACTCGATTTCGTGGACTCCACGCAAAATCATCGACGACAATCGACAATCCATTTTTGGACCGTCACTCGCATAAAAAAACCACTCACCAATTCATTCGAAACTCCGGCTTCTAATGCGAAAAACTTTTCGTTTTTCTTGAATTTACGCTCCCGCGTGCTTGCAACACAACCGCCACCACCACAACCTGCCACCAATCATCATCTGCCCGTGCCCGTGTGTGCGCCTCTTTGTCCGTCATTTTTGTCCATGCCCGCAGACCAACCCGGCAGTTCGGTCCGCCGTCAAATCGGTGAGTGGGATTATTTTCTACTGACTATCGCTTCTGAATCCCTCGTTGAATTCCTGCCAATACCGCCTCCTAAATACGGTGTTAATCTAACATTTCACCCCCCTCGTCCATCAGGTCAAAGAAGGTGGCAAAGGAGTCAAGACGGCCTACAAAGGCCTGCGGTCCAAGTTCCGCGAGACGACGCCACCGAAATCGAAACTGGACAGCAGTATCCACTCGCACATGTCCCAGTACGACGTGGGGCACCAGTCGGCACCGAACTCGCCCGTCTTCAACAAGCGGCCGCAGACGATTGCCCTGCCGGACGACTCGTCCTATCATCACACCAATCACGCCCAAATGCTGACCCCTTCCAGCACATCCCTGTACAACTCACCGCACATCGCGATGAGCAACAGTAGCCATAACAATTACAACACCATAACCGGGTGCAGCAGCAGTAGCATGATGATGAACAACAACAACAACCACCATCACAGCAGCAGCTACAACACCAGCAGCAGCGACGTCCGGAGTCCGTCGCTCAGCTTGAGTCCGACCAGTTCGAACTCGTCGTCGGAGATGAATCTACTGCAGGAGCTGCAGCATCTGGCGCTGTTCAAGTCGCCCGCCGTCAACCGGAATGTAAGTACCGTGGATGAGTTTCGTTTTTAGGTTTGTTTTGCGAATGATGATTGCTTGGTTTTGAGAGATAATTTCTTTTGTTCGATTTCTAGAGATAAAAACAAAGTTATTAGTTTCCTTAGCATATATTTAGTATGAATTGTTTTGAGTTGATATGAACACGGTTTTCTTTTTTCCGTTTGGATTTTCCACACCTGAAGTTAGTAACACCCACTGAACAACTATCGGTACATACTAATCGGAAACAATAATGGTTTTGGCAAACAACTTGAAAGAGCATCAAATGAGTTTTTTTTTTTGGTTTGGTTCTTTTCTGTTTTCTACGAGCTAAAATGATGGCAATGCTTGGGCTTAAAATAAAATGCAATATTTGTTTTTTTTCTTTACATATATAAATATCTATACCTGCCTGCCGATTGTAAGAGCAATACCATAAAGCATGACAGTAGCGTTGGATGAAGTAAAATATATATAATTGAACATTTTGGGCTTTGAAATCCTTACGCGCGGAGAAGTGACGGCCTATTGGTAAAATACTAGCGAGAAAGGAATGCATTAAACAGTGAATCTGTGGTTGCCGTTGGATTTGGTAGGTGAATTGGTTTTAGCATCTAGGTTATCGTTTTCAGAACCAACTGAAATTCGAGCTGGTAGCATTGCTGAGTAAGCATCAATGCAGACCAGGGCTTAACGAAAGAGACTGGATTGAGTGTACAGTCGGGGTTGCTTTGGTACGGTGGGGTGTTCCACACCCACCCTAATTGCTCGGTTGTTTTGCAGCTAATCACGCTCATTTTCGATAGATAACTCGCGCAGGAACGAAAACTTGATAAATAGCCTTAATATTTAAGAGCTCAGATTAAGTGGTAAAATACCTGAGGATAATACCGTAAAAATGTACTCACAATGTGATGCGAATACCAAATTGCGTTAAGACAATTCCAAAATAGTGTCTCTCAGGTATTCCCAGGTATTCGAATAACAAGTTTTGTTATTCAAGAGATGTTTTGCTTGCAATTCTTAGGTATATTGCTTAGGTACTTTACCTCTTATGTTGTGCTCTTAAATGCCAAGGTCAGTTATCAAGCTCAAAATTAGGAATACGTGTGTTATTTGCTCCTGCTCGGGAACAATTCGAGATCCTAACTACTAACTATATCAGCTCAATTGGTTGCAGAATAGCCGAGAAATTATATATGTGTGGAGAAGATAATCCCTATAAATACAAATATAACCTGAAGAGGCCAAAGTTTTACCGATATCGGTTTCTATGAAGTTACACAGAATATCTTTTAACGTGCTGTTACTCTTGTGAGCCGCTTGGAATCCATGTTTTTTTAATCTGGATTGGACGGTGTTGGTATGTTTTAGATAAAACGGAAGGCTTACTTCGATTTCAGTGTTGGGAAATTCTGACTGTGCTTCTTCCTTTCTTGTGTGCGGAGGATTTTCCCTTTGAATTCTTTTTTATACCCGTTCAGCAGCTTTATGAATTTTGTTAATGTACAAAATCCTCCATCTTCATCTATTCATAGGGATATTCAAAAGATGGTGTGCCATTAAATTGAATGCTGTTTGTTTTTTTTTGAGCATCGAAATTTGAATCGGATGCGATGCGTGCCAGTCTGTAGAAGTAGGTTTGCAGTAGATCCCGTGTTTCAGTTTTTCGTCAATGTTTCTACTGATCAATAGACCAAGAAAGAGAAGAATTCCACCAGTTTCTTTTTCTAATAATGTAAACTTGATTGTTCTATCTTGCAAGTTCAACAATTCAAATAATTTTGGTACGTAGTGTGTTTTTACAGCTGCGAAAATACGATCTATATAGCGTCTCTCGACTCGAGGGAAGATATATTCATTCTGCAATTCTTTGACATGAAAGCATCTGCCAAAGTGGTTACGATTTACTGTCCATGCTGAGACCGAACGTATTTTTGGAGAAAGCTCCCCTTTACAAAAAATTGTGGTGGGTTATATCAGGGATATAACCGCAAGGTTCACGTAGGACCGCGTTGGTTTATAGACATAATGGTTCCATCTAATTTATAAGTATTATTACACATATGGTTGGTTGAAATATGAATAAAATAGTTCTATAATTTTGTTAAGGGGCCCGACCCTTCTTATAAATTTAGCTTTATACTTCACATTCGTGATCTTCATACTTTCGGGCCATGCTATTCAATGCTAGTACACAGTACGCGAGATTGAACCGAAATGATTTCATAAGGGACGAATAGCCAGTTTTCAGTGGTCCTAAATTGTATCATTGTATTGGGTAGACATGGGAAGCGGTAACTGTCGCGTACTGTATACTAGCGTTGATAGCATAGCCCTTAATAAAGAGAGGCACGAAAATACAGTACGAAGCAAAATCCTAAAGTCCCTCTGGGCATGTAGCTGATTTCTGTATTCATCATGGAAAGAAACTCAATTAAATAAAAAGAAGAAGACAATTTGAATTATTTGTAACCCGTTTCTGAGGACCCGGATAGGGAAAAACATAAGCCTGTTCATAGACCCGTAACGCTGGTAGATCACCTTTCGTGGTGCGTTACGGGGTATCAGATCTACCACCGAACCCTAGTCTGAATTAATACAAACTAGGGAACATATTTGTTTTTTGTAGTCAAAGGAACGTATAAAAGTCCTTATTACATTTTATGTCTTGTGAAAAGCGACAATACTCGAATTAATCCACCGAGGATGAGCTTGGAATAAGTTGAACATGGTTAGTCTTCATTTATGTTAATTCTTATTATCTATTTTAAGTTCTATAGTTTGAATTGGTAAGGACTAGGGCTCTGATGCATGGTCATTATCGGAGTCAATGTTTGTTTTGTTTGCAATGAATCCGGTTTTGACTGATAAAGGGGCGCGCCTTTGAAAAGTGCTCTCACTCCTCAAAGGGTTTAAATAGCGGAAACTTTCAAAAGAACTTAATTCAGTACCAAGGAAGGTCCATTAATTATGTCACGCAGTGAGGGGGAGGGGGGTTTGGAAAACGTGACGATCCATACAAAAATTTGAAGGTCCATACAAAATCGTGACAAGGGGGGGGTTATAAAATGTAAATTTTTGCGTGACGTAATTAATGGACGTTCCCCAACAACAAACATGACAACTGTTACAACACCGAATACTTTATCATTTCTCAATAGTGATGAGGTAAATCGACATGCACTAAACAAAGGTTACGGGATATACTACAATAGATCTAATTACTGGTCGCAGTGGTTTATGTCCCGAACAGAGGAAAAAAAAGCCTGTTCATATGGAAATTTTTATGGAGCAAAAGATCACTTTCTCCGTAAGTGGTGGAGTACTTTTGAAAGTGAGCTTTTATTCGTGAGAAATCGTCAATTGGAATGTTTGTTTACAAAAGCAGATTCGCCAATTTCGCAAATTTCTCCGGAAATATAAAATGACGACCAATTGATGCATGACGATATATTTTATCACTAGAATTACCTACCTAAGGAGAGCTTTAGATAAAAATGATGTAAAACCGTTTTTCCACTTAAATTCTGCGAAGTTCGTTGGGTGGAAAATGAACAAGTTTCTTGAAGAGCGCTACAAATGTTGCCTCATTTGAGAAGATTTGAGGATGAAGTCAGGACTCAGGAAAGAAAGATAGCCGAAGGAAAGTGCTTCCACACGCTCAAACCCGCTTCTCTTCCATTTGTATTACTGTCCCTTTTTCTCGAGGAACAGTTACTTAATTCTCGTAAAAGTGGAACAACTCTTCTTATGAGTTGTAAACTTTTTACGAAAATTGAGTAACTTTCCCGTGAGAAAAAAAAAACGAACAGCAATATAGCGTCTGTTTTTGGCGTGTAGCAACTTGAAAGATCAGTGACTTACATATATAGTGCGTTTTTTGCTCACGTTTGCAAAATGAAAGCAGGTTACGCAAAACGCAAGCCAGATTTGCGGCCTCTATCCGTCATTTTGCCAAAATGAAACAAGTCATTGTTTCAGATCGAACTATTTCCTCGAAAACTTCAAAAATATCTAATAATCCAAATAATATTAACTCATTTTCCCAGTCGGGTAATTTAGGCAAAAATGCGGGAAAAATTCAGGAAAAAGGCGGTAATTTTAAAATTAGGATTGTGTGGCTACCCTGTTTTATACCAAGGAGGCATGAACAACGAAATTGTTTGCAATGTTTTATACGCCATACAACAATATTTGCAATCTCTCATAAAACAGGCTATATACAGGCGTTTTTTTTCGGTTCATTTATTTGTACAGGCTCAATCGATTTAATTTTACAGAGCCAAGTTTTCATATTTTTATACATCAATTATCTTAAACCTAACGTTAAAAGGATAGGACCGATTACTCCCAGCCGTCTCGATGTTAATAGGAATAACAACTAAAAGGATGGGAAGGTGGGCTGGCATTTGAAGTGTCGTTTATATAACACTTTTGTTTAAAATTCTAAATTGTCTAAAAACTTAAAACTATACTTTTGGTTTCTTTTGGCTTGAACATTTTTGAGAAAGAAAAAAACATACAAACACAGTTAAAAAAACTTAAAGTAAACATACAGGTTAATTTAACTACAATCTAAGGCTAATGTTAGTCAAAAACACATAAATGAGTTTAATAAACTCCAGGTCACAGCAGAGCCAAAATTTCTCAAACTGGTACATTGGGTTGTCTACCTCGAGCCCGAAGGGAATCATAAAGCTCAGATCTGACTCCACGATGCTCAGCACATGACCAAACAATGTGATCTGCGTCCTGATAGCATTGTCCACACTCACAGAGATTGCTGTCACTCAGACCAACACGGTATAAATGAGCGTTCAAAGAATAATAATTGGACATGATGCGACACATTACACGAATGAACTCTCGACCCACATCCATACCCCTAAACCATGATTTCTACGATTCATGAGAAAATACGAGGAGTGCTTTACCGGCCTCAAGGACCGAATAGCCTCTAAAGAACTGAAACTATCCGTGAAAATGAAATACTCATCCGGTGTTAGTGAGGTAACAATTTCTAGCGTAAAGTGTATTGCCGCTAATTCAGCGACATATACGGAACAAGAAGCTTGAAGTTTACGATTGGTGCTATGAATTTCATTAAATATACCAAAGCCTGCTGACTCCTCTATCAATGATCCGTCAGTGAAGAACGATACAGTGGAATCAACTTGGCCAAACTTTGCAGCAAATATCACAGGAGTAATCATAGGACGATGATGTTCTGGGATTCCATGAAGCTCCTGCTTCATGGATAAATCAAAATGAACCGAACTGCTGAAGTCGCAAAAGCAACCACGATTGGGAATGTTCGGCAAAGGGCTGACATCCTGTGTTACTATACAAATGGTACAAAGTCGTGAAACGAGTTTGAGGATTCAACTCAAGGAGCTTCTCAAAGTTTTCGATTACCTGAGGGTTCATAACTTCACACCTGGTGAGAAACCGGAGAGATAATTATGTAAACCGATCCGAGAGTGGCAACATGCCAGCCAGCACTTCAAGACTCATGGTGTGAGTCGAGTGCATGCAACCTAACGCGATACGAAGATACCGATACTGAATACGTTCCAGTTTGATGATGTGCGACCGCGCCGCTGACTGAAAACAAAAACTACCGTATTCTATAATCGACAAAATAAGTCCGGTACAACGTTAGAAGATCTTGCGGATGCGCTCCTCACCAGGTCCCGGTAATTGTGCAAAAGAAATTGACCCTTTGCTGGCACTTGTGCTTCATATACTCAATATGGGATCTCCAGGTGCATTTTGAATCGAACCAGACCCCAAGATATTTAAAGGACATAGAATGAGTTATCGGCTTACCCCAAATTTGAAGCTTCGGTTGTGATGGGTTATGCTTCCTAGAAAAAACTACCAACTCAGTTTTCTCCGTAGAGAATTCGATACCTAGCTCTAGAGCCCAAGTAGACAAATTGTCTAAGGTATCCTGTAAGGGTCCTTGCAGATCGACCCCATTAGGTCCCGTGACAGACACTACGCCGTCATCTGCAAGTTGTCTCAACGTACAATTGTCACTTAGACAACCGTCAATGTCTTTGACATAAAAATTATACAAAAGGGGGCTTAAACATGATCCCTGGGGGAGACCCATGTAGCTAAATCGTGAAGCTGTAGAGGTTCCATGAGAAAAGCTCATATGTTTCTCTGACAGCAAATTGTACAAAAAATTATTCATTAATGGTGAAAAGCCACAAGCGTGGAGTTTATCTGAGAGAACTCCAACAGATACTGAATCAAAAGCCCCCTTTACGTCCAAGAATACAGAAGCCATCTGCTCTTTTTTTAGCAAAAGCTAACTGAATATCTGTGGAAAGCAACGCGAGACAGTCGTTCACTTACCCCTACGGTAACTTGATCCTACGATTGCCACACGAAAGGAGTGCGAGAGAGAGTTCTACCATTGAAAAGGGTTGGCTGATCTCATCTATCGGATTTTTAGTTTCGCGAGGAATGATTCGTGCCGGCACAGAATCTGGGCAAACTTGAGGATCCATTGGTCCGAGTACTCTTCGCTCTCGTTGTTCGTAGTTCGGTTACGCAATCTTTGCGCCATGTTCCAAAGAGTACTCATCGGCGTTTTACGCGATAGCTCATCCACGAATTGTCGCCAGTAACCGCGCTTTTTGGCCTAGATGAGGCTCTTAAGTTCGCGTTCGAGAGCCGTGTATACTTCGAAGTGCTCATGTGTTCCACGTCTACGAAAAACTTTAAACGCGTCGGACTTTTCACGGTAAACCTAGGTGCATTGCTGATCCCACCATGGAGAAGGGGGTTTCCTGTGAAACGACGTTCCTGGAACAGGTCGAGTTTGAGCTTGAAGCGCGCTGTCTAAGATCAGGTTGGAGAGGAAGTTATACTCTTCCAGCGGTAAAAGCCTTTCTACCGTCGTTACGGCTTCATCTACTGCTGTCCTAAACTTTGTCCAATCGATGTGACGGGTAAGATCATACGTGACGTTGACAGATTTCGACGGATAGAACCCGGTGGCAATCGAAATTTTTATTGGCAAATGATCATTACCGTGGGGATCTTGAATCACATTCCTTGTGCAATCCAACGATAATGAATTTGAACAAAGTGTGAGGTCTAATCTACTGCCAACTGAGGATGATCCAGCCAAACGTGTTACTTCTCCATTGTTAAGTACTGTCATATTGAAGTTGTCACAGAGGACATATATCAAGGAAGTTGTTGTCATCGTACAGTTCTCCCCAGCCTGTACCGTGAGAGTTAAAATCTCCCATGATCAACCGTGGAGAAGAAAGGACCGAACAAATATCTGAAAGTTGTTTTCGGTTAATCGAGGCTCTAGGAGGAATATATACAGAAGCAATGCAAAGGCTTTTATTTTTAATAACAGCCTGACATGCGACAACTTCAATACCTGAATTGGAGGAAAATTCACTCTATAGAAGGAGTAGCACATTTTGATCCCCAAAAGTACTCTTCTTCCACGTGAATCCTCACGATCAAGCCGAATAATGTTGAAATCATGAAACGGATGATCGGTTTCCGAATGTTTTCGTAACTTCTGCTAATAAGACTGCTAATGGACATTTCGATATTAAGGTAAAGGTCGCTAGAATATGAAATTGATCGCCATCATGGCCGATTTGCTTGAGCACTTTGTATTTCTAAAGGCACAAATCTAAGAAACTACATAGATTGCACTGCTGCATACAAGTCATTAAAGATTGACACGCAAAATCTTTTTAGTTTTTTGGATTGGACGACCAATTTTATTTTCTAACGACCTTCACCTTAAACTTAAGTAGTGAAAATAGTGATAAAACTTTTCAGAAATAAGGTTTGAATTGTTTGCATTTTTTTTCTGGCGTACCCTGTATGCACGATGCCAAAAAAAAATCGAATTGAACTACGACTACTGCTTAGGTTTGTCAACCCCTAGGTTATGGTTAATTTATTTTCATGTTTACGGGTAGATGTTAAAACGTGTATATCTTTGGTGTTGGTGTTTCCCCAAGTTCAGACTTGTTTGATGCTCTCAAAATTCGAAATTACCACTAAGTACAACTATTTCCAACCATACAAACCTAACACAGACAAACAATTCTCTTTTTCGTGTGTCTAAATCTTATTTTTATACTTTCTGCTTTCCATCTCTTTCCAACACATTTTGTGTCACCACGAATCAAATTCAAAAAAAAAATCCGTCATTCATAACTGTTCCATTACTCGATTTCAAACTCGATATAACATGCATCCCCGTTCATGTGTCCGCGTCTCATTAAACCGAATCGTGCGCAAAACACACATTCGATCAACCCTCTCTAGCTCAAGCCGTCGTACAGTTTGGACTCTCCTAATCGGCCCGCATCTCGAACTGGTGCTCCGGTGAGTTCACCCGGATCGGGTCTCGGGCTGCCACGAATACAGGAAGCACCCACATCCTTGGCAACGCAACCACTCCTGCAGTTGGATTTGAATACCGGATCGCCGGAGGCAAACGGTCAACGTGGCTTGTATCGCCATGCGGAGAACAACTACAACAACAACGATCAGAACTTCGACTTATCACCGGACATGCCCTGTCCGCCGGTGCCTCCAAGGAGGTTCCAAACGGCAGCCGAAGCCCTGGCTGCCATCCAGATTTCACCCCCACCAATGTCTCCCCCCTCGTCTTCCTCGTCGACTTCGGCGTCACCCTATAGAAACTATAACAACTTCCTGCACAACGCTGCCATGATGCAATCGAAGCCAAATCAATCGCCCTCGTATCCGAACACGACCGGAGGCTCGTCCTCGCCGGTCGTTAGTCAATCACCACTGCTCCCGTCACCACCGCCACCGCCGCCGCTAAAAGCGAGCCGGAACGATCCGCTGGTGACGCAGTTCGACGACGATGAAGTGATCACATTAACGCCAAATAGTTCCACCAACGACGCTAGTAGCCAAATAGTACTCGAACCTAGTACAGGCAATGCCGGTAGCCATCGACAACATCCCCAGTCCAACGGTATCAGCGCGCTACCGAATCACGATGCGATCCAATCGCACACGTTGCCACATCCTCCCTCTCACCATAAAAACCACCAAAACCACCAACACCACCATCTTAACAGTCACCATAAGCCACCGGCCCCGCAGCCACCGCAGAGGCCTCCGCTGGCACCGAAGCCCACCTTCCGCAAAGAGGTAATGCCGCTTTTCTACTACTACCTTTACTACTTCATCCATTGCTTGCTACTGTACTATCTGCTCCTGCATTGCTACAATTGATCGCTTCATCCAATTCATTTTTTTATGTTTTTCAATCTTGGAGGGATGCTTCCAAGTTCTCCCACAATTGGCTTGCTCATAATGCTCAGAAATAATTAGATGGTTTGTGTGAATGAATGAGTGAATTCTTGCGAGTGAATTTGGTGAGTCTGGTCTCGAATAAAATTAAAACGTTTCTCTTGTAGAAACTCTCGATAACAAAGCTAATCAATCAATCAGTTACTCTTGTTTTCAGTACGAAGTTTTTCTGAATTTGTGTCCCTAATGTCGGCTTAAGTTTTAGATTAACTAAAGAAAAAAAATCATTGCGAATTGTGCTAAAATAAATTGGTTTGCTTCGTAGATGCATAGGCCAACATTAGAGTCACTTCTATCAGTATAGTACTGATTTTGTACTGTAACTTGAGTTTTTTTTTCAACATTAGTAAACCGAAAATCGAGAGCGAAAAAGGATGTTAGTGCGAACACGCGAGCAAATGAAAACAAAACTGTTTCTAGTGACACGTTTGAAAAGATTCAGGCTGCTTTGATCAATTCCCTTCATTGACTTTCTTTTTTTGGATAACCATGGCTATGTACACTGATGATTCAGTTAAGATAGTTCATATCTTGTGTTACGCATGTCGGAGAAGACAATAGGTTAAATCAAAATCGACTTTCTCCTCTTATACTAAAGATTACAAACCACAGTGAACAAATCTAGACAAAATTGTCAAATGGTCGAAAGTAACAATTGTAAACAATGACTTAAACCGTGGTGCCATTTTGGTTGTGGGAGCAAGCAGGTCCCACACGCTACGCTAGAAGTCATTGTTTACAAATGTTAGTTTCGACCTTTTGACTATTTTGTCTAGAAATGGCGCTGGTGTTCTTTCTCTCTCACGGAAATGTTACTCAATTTTTGTTAAAAAGTGGATCAACTCAACAAGATCAACTAAAACTTCAATTTCGACGAAATATTTATGCAAAAAAAAAAAAAATAGAAAGAAATAGAAAGTCGCTGAAGTGAATCAAATCTAGCTGGCTGACTTCTTTTCAGCTTTGTATAGATTTTTTTTTAAAACAACTCCCCTCACAGGTCTGCCTTTATTCCGCTTTCCGCAAGTGCTTCTAGTCTAGATTCAACCGGGCTGTCTTTCTAGCTAACCATTTACCTTTTTTTTCTTCTTCTTTTTTATGATTTATCTACTACCACTACCACACCTCGTTCTGACCATCTCCTAATCCGGTTTCTTTGAATGCTCTTCATCGAATCCTTGAACCCGAATGGTCCCCAAAAACCTAACCTTCATTTCGCAAACCCAAGGCGAGAATCCGTATAGAACGTAAACTGAGCATGCAGACCGTCATGAATCACGATGTTTGAGCGAACCCAACCCTAACCTCACCGATTTCAAAGACCATGCGGAATCCACGAAGAGTATAACCTGGAACTAACCTATGTTTCTCTATCCGTATGCATCTATCTCTTCGTATTCTTCCCATTTCGATCGAACTTCCTCAACGTCGAAAACAAATCCATCAAACTCGAATCCCTCGTTCCCGTGAGATGCCAAACCACGCGACCACCAAACATCTGAAACCAAAATGCCAAAGATGCCAAAAGTCATCCGTACAATCACCAGCCCCACCACCACCACCAACAATCAATAACGATCAACGACTACTACACAAGCCTGCCGAAACGTCAACGAACCATACTAACCTAATCAATAAAAAAAAAACAAGCAGATGTCTACCTACCACAATTCGCACCTTTGAGTAAGACTTTAATTTTGCCCTCCACTAGCTTCTAGTGCTTCTATAGTGCAAATAAGTACCCTAGTTTGATGTTATCATCTCAGCTTATTACTTGACAGTTAATGTTATCATCCCACTTGAAATCTCGTTGTCAAATGACCACCCAGCACCATGTTGCAAGTTTAGGGTAAGCTCACCGCTCTCGCATCACTCACATCATCATGATGGTTATGATCATTGCTTCCAGCTCACTCACTCACCCTCTCACTCACTCATTCATATGCCAATCAGAGTCGAACCTGCTCACTCGTCAGTCGTCAGTGTCATTTCATTTGGATCGAAATTCTTCCCAGTCGGTCAGTTCACCACCATTGTTCCGTTCTTTGCTTTGTTGTTTTCTTTTCTTCTTCTGGTAAGATGGCGATTTTGTTTCTAACGTAACATTTAACTACCTATCACCGGTGGTACTTTTTGTTTCTTTTGTATAGCATTATTTTTTTCTTCTTTCGGAATTTTGCTTCAGTAGTGTATGTGTTTTTGTGTGTTCGTGATTTCTTTTTCAATTACGCCAGGAAATGGCGCGAGTGTTCCGGAATGCGAGAAAATCTTGTTATAGAGAATAAGTAATTATAAGCACGATTTTGCAGCTTTGTTAGTTTTGTTTATTTATTAATCTTAAAATGTTTAACAATTCAAAGTATTGATGAATTTTATCTAATCCGGATTAGTTGATTTTTTTCAGCGCAAGGGTCTTCCAAAATTTGGTTGTACCGCTTACCAGTGAAAGTAACGATGATGACAGGCTCCGATGGTTTATTAATCGTATCCTAAAACTATGTACCGTAAATTTTGATCCAAAGTGGTTAACCGAAGCATTTTTTGCACAAAAACTAACGTTCCTATTTCAGAACCTTTCATTACTTCAAATGCGACGCTAAATGACTTTGTATGAAACATTTTGGAATATTTTAGTTTTTTTTTTGCGCGTAATTTTTAGGAAATATGCTTATCTCTTTTGAAGTCTGTGGTAGGGAAATCGTATTCAAATCATGGTCTACTTGGAATCCGTATGTATGATATCAGGTGTATTTCGGGGTTGGAATTCCTCGAATACGCTTCCCCACTGTGGGTGCCATGCCATGCGTCTCAAATAATACGTATTTTGCGTGTTCCGTCGAACGATTCTGTACACCATCTTGATCAGTCTTGATAAAAGTCATGCTCGTTAGCTTCAATAGCGTGGATTTTCAGACAACATAACATTGACTACCTATAAGTTCCATGCGAAAATCAAATGATAACTCGTGACAACAAACGTAACCAGAAGAATGAACGTTCGATTTTCAAAATGCTTTGATATTCATTTACAGGGTGCGGCAAAAAATAATGCGAAAATTTGTTCTATTTCTTTCAAATCGCATGGAGAAGTTGGCCTTCACTTGGTCCTCTAAAATACCAATATACACTTCGGTATTGAATCCTAGAGGGTTTGAGCTGTTTAGTGGAATACCTGTAACTAGAAATTAGAAGAAAAATTAGTATCTTCCATTTAATTCCAACTACCTTTGATTATCTTCGACAGATACGCGTATTTCGTCTACAATGTGAAGACTTCTTCAGTGTCTCGTACTAATAACTCGACGAGCCAAGTCGAGTTATTAGTACGAGACACTGAAGAAGTCTGCACATTGTAGACGAAATACGCGTATCTGTCGAAGATAAGCAAAGGTAGTTGGAATTAAATGGAAGATACTAATTTTTCTTCTAATTTCTAGTTACTTCGGTATTGATTTTAACTCCAGCATCAATGAAAACAGACGGCATTTTCAAACCGTTGGATGCTACCAAGCCAAACATCATGACACCAGCCGGTTGTTTGGTTTGAAATTTGAATTTCACTCTTTCCGGAACGTTCTCCATTTTCTGCGGTGAAATGAACCGGTCCGTGCGGCTGTTGGCCACAGCATCGATGCTGAAAAGCTTTTCTTCGGAGAACAGGATTATCCTTTTTTCCTTCTTCAACAAGGAAAGCAATCTCTTGGAACGAGTCACTCGTAGTTCCTTGATCCGGTCCGTAATCACTCTGCGTTTCACTCTGGCTGTGGAAGATGCATGCAGGTCTGCTATGATGATTCTCCGCATGGATTTCTCCGAAATGTTGGCTTCCTTTGCAAGTTTTCTTATGGAACGCACCGGGTTGCGAGCAATTTTTGCACGGACCGATTGGATCACGCTCGGCGTGCATGCAAAGCGCGGACCTCCGCTTCCCGGCTTCCGCTGTTAAGGACCATCCTGCAGGGACTTTTTTATGCGGTAAACTGTAACAAATGGCACCCTACCACCTAGGCAATCTCTTTCGCCTTCTTCTAGGCGAGCAACAAACTGGTGATCACTTCTTTTGCGAACATTTTGACGAATTTGCAATAAAACAAATAGAATGTTTCGATGCAGCACTTGAAAGTAAACCTAAACAAATACACTTTCGACAGAAATTAGTCACTAGTTACACGAATTACCCGTATACTCAAGTTTGAACAATTTCGCATTATTTTCTGCCGCACCCTGTATGTAAAAGGGTTCGTTTCCATTATAAATTTCCAAATGTCAGAAATTAAATTCAATAAACCGCAATGAATATTACCTGTCGGTATCGGAAAATATGCAAGGGCAGCCCAGCCCCGGGGTATTTTACTCAACATTGCAAGCATCTATTCTCATGGAACGATGATGATGGCCCAGGTTGTTCCATATTCGTGTTAGGATTCAAAATCACTTAATAATTAAAAAAAATCATCACAAGAGATGACATTCAAATTTCGTCTAATGAAATTCATGCTTACCGATTGACAGGTAAAACAACAGTGACAGCAGATATGAACCCGCACTTAGAGGCTAGTTCATGTATTGCAGTAAACAAAATTCAGTTGGCATAGAAGTGACAGCGGTAACCATGAAAACCGGGAAAGTAAACATCATCATTACACTGTGATAAAATCATTTACAATTTTCATGGATATTCTATGTAAATCCAAGGCTCTAATCTTGATTACAAGGCACACTAACGACTTATCGTCCTCTCGTTACTATTTGTACGGTGCGGACTGCGGATGTTGGGATATTTAACTTACTGAACAACAAGATTTCTCGGACCATCTTGAACGTATCTCAATGTGTTGCACAGCCAACTATGACACCCCCTTTAATTGTTGTTCCTAGACATAGGACAAGCTAGTGGATACAAGAGTCCATTTAGCCGATGCCTCAGAGCTACAAGTAATTGTTAGTGACCTTTTTAAGTTTAGCACGATTCAAAAACGTTTTAAATTATTTAAAATTAAAATGACTTCTCTTTATTTCTGATGCAACGGAGCACATTCCTTGTGATACCAGTTATCAAAAGTTGTTAAACTGTAGTATCACCCTCGTTGGCAAGTTTGTCTCAAAGATGAGTCTTGTGCAGCGTTCGAGCCGTTTTACCCGTCTCATTAAGCTTCCGCTTCATGATTGCCCGATATTTTTCTATTGGGTGGAATTGGATGGATTTAGGTTCAAACACGCCGTTCACTGTAGTGACAACTCGCCAAATCAGGTGAAAACTTCACTGTTTTTGTGTTTGTTTTATGAAAAGCAGCACGCGTTTCCTGAGGCATACTTCCATGTAAAACTTCGAACCCATCGTGTCTTTCTGTTGGAGTTCAGACGATATCGATCATGGCACACTGATTTCAGCATTGAAAGCATATAAATACATTGTCAAATAATCTTGTTCACTTTTCTTCAAGCTACCCTTAAAATACAGACCTACTTCTAGTTAACTGCGTATTATAACTATTACCAAGATGTTGTAGACCCAGATACGTGTGAAGATGGTAGCTAGCGGAAATCCGACGATTGGAAGGCTCATTGGCAGAGAGAACTGGACCATAGAGATTTGATATCTAGACATATCTCGAAGTCAAGGATACATGGAAAGTGATCGAGTTCATGAAGAAGGCAGATTGGACCTTGGAAGCTGTTGATCCAGTGAAGGGCATGAAGTCAAGAAGAAAAATAATCCTGTTCATGGAGCCGGTGAACGCAACTACAGTTCGATAAGTTCCTTAGAAGTTCATCAGCGCTTTCGAGGAAACGGGGCTCACTCGGGAAGTTGGGCTCCTGTACAAGCTCATTAGAACCAACCTGGAATTTTGTAGATCAATGGAGAGTTACGCTAACCAAAAGTTATCTATCTAGACAGAGAACCGATCCACGATGTTCAGTACATTCCGGGCCTTTCGACGAATCTGCTGTCTGTTGTTCAAATTGTGAAGAAAGGCTATACCGTTCGGCTAAAGAAGGATGGCTGCAAAATCCATAACGGCGTAGGCAAGCTTGTAGCTACAGGTGCGATCCAAAACGAATTGTTCAAGCTGAATCAATCTGTTCCGGCTGGTCTAGGCTATGCTTCAACTGGAGCGATATTGGACACTTGGCATCGACTTGCTAGTGGAGTTGTAACTGGAATTCAAATTAACACTGGAAGCGCTGGAGATTGCCGTGTTTGAGAGCGACAGATCATCTTGAAGTCGTTCGAGATCAGATCATTCAGACCATCTTGAAGAAGCAACGTTGCAAGACCATTGTGGAGAAGGTACGCTGTATGTTATTCGACGCCAACTTGTCAAAAACATATCGGGCCGAGGCTGTAGCTGCTGCAGTAAATCGATCACCAACCCGTTACCTTACCTTACCAATCAGACTAAGGCCGGCGTGGCCTCTGTCACTCGCCAGCCTCGCTGTCTGCGGAGGGTCCGCAGGTCGCCTTCTACTTGATCGATCCACCTTGCTCGTTGCGCGCCTCATCTTCTTGTACCTGTCGGTTCGTTTTCGAGAACCATTTCCACAGGGCTGTCGTCCGACACTCTTACAACAGGCCCAGTGGCCATAACTCAACACCAGACAAGTTATGGAGAGGCAGGAAACCAGATCGTTCGCATGTTCATGTACTTGGTACGAAGGCCATGGTACAGGTTCCAAAAATCAAACCCAAAATGTGGGATCCGAGGTCACGTGAATGTATGCTGATTGGATTCGAGGAAGATACCAAGGGCTTGTCTGATCCCCGAACAAGGTACATATTCAAGAATCGGGAGGTCATTTTCATCGATGTGGCTGTTCGAGTGTACACAGAAACAAAAGCGTTCACGAAAATGAAAACGGACCGTGAACTAGTTCACGTTTTCATGATTTTTACCCAAAAACGCGAACTAGTTCCCGATTACGTGATTCAGTTCACGGTGTATTTTTGCTTGTTCTGGAATTCATGACTGCAGTTCACGGATTTTTGTCCTTGTGATACTCCAATAGCACAATCGCAGCAGAAGCCATCTGCTGTTCCGATAGAATTCACTGATGTTCCTGTCAATCTACCGGAAGTCGGCCAACTTGCCGCGTCAGAAGAAATGATCGAAGACTCTGAAACAGAAGATGATTTCGAAAATAGTAATAAAGGCAATATTTCGACTAAAACCATGCTGTTGACCATGCTCCGTCCGCGACAATTTTCAGAACTGTCGTTGAAGGACGAGCGAGAGCACAATCTACCGGAAAGTATGAAGATTTACTATCCAGTGCAAAAGTCTTCCGGTGTCAAATACTTCAAAGGTTAAAAGTGATACATCCAGCAATTTCGATGGCTTCGAAGCCGATGATGTGCGACTGTATTTCGGTGGTTTGGGTACCATTTATTGGTAAGATTTATTCCCAAGATCCTACAACGAGCTATGGCAAACCAGATGCTTGATAAGAACGAAATCCAGCTCGCAGACGAATTCTATGAACGAGAATTGGATAGCATCCTTAAATTCACCCAGCGTGGAAGCTGGTTCGTTTGCATCGTCCGTTGTGCTGACGTATTCATTTCTTCCGCTGTCTTAGTCTTCCGCGTTTGTGTTCTTTGCATCATTCAGGTGTTGGTCGTAGTGCTGATTTTACATGTCAATCAGCTCACGTCCATCCGCCAGAATGCCTCCTCCTTATCTCTATACATTTCGGTTCGTTGCACAAAGCCTTTGCAAGATGTGCTGAGCTTCTGATAGGACGTCCTTGTTTCCTTGAGTGCGGTGCAGCTGTTCCATTTCCTCACTGCGCATCTTCCAGACGGAGTTTTTTCTCCCGGAATCTGCTGTTGCCGCGCCGGTCTATCCACGTTCTGTCGGGTCTCGTTCTGCAGCATTACTGGCCACACTGCGGTCTTTTCTTCCAAAACCTCCCTACACTCTTCGTCGAGTAAATCGTTCCATGGGCTCTTTTCAACATACCCGACGACGTTCTCAGCTGCGTCTTTGATTGCTATTTTATGTTATTCCGGCAGTCCTCAAGAGAGGCTTCGTCGGACACACCCTAATCCGAATGCTACGAATACTCTGCGCGTACCAGTACCAGAGCATCTGTCCCAAGCTAGGTCTTAATCTAAATTAATCACCCCTGAAAACATCACTCGCAATGAACAACCCCTACAACAGTGAACCAATTCCAAATCGCTATTTGCATATTGATTTTTGATATAACCTCACATTTTCGAGAAGGCTGCTACAGTCGATGTTGTACTTAAACACGTCGAAAATGAACAACCTTTGCAGCATCACTCGACGACTCGTCAGCGGTTGTAAATCGAGAAGTGCGCAGCGATGTTCGTATGGCGGTAGGTTCACTGGGTGGAACGCCATGGCAGGTCGCGTAGAGCATACCTTATGAAGCGCTCCTGGACTCTCTCAATACGAGCGATATAGATGGCATAATACGGTGGCCAAACCTGCACTCCATATTCAAGTACACTGCGAACTAAAGCGCAGAACAAGGCCTTCAGTGCATGTACGTCATCAAAATTGGCTGTGTTCCGGCGTAGGAAACCTAGCATCGCATTGGCTTTCGCAGTTGTCAGTTCGCACCAAGTTGAAACACGTTCAATATCAGCTTGTAATGCACCGCAATCCACAAGCGGTCATCTGAATAGAGCAGTTTCCCAGACTTGAGGTTATCGCACATATCGTTGATACAGAGTACGAATATCGGGGATCAAGATGACCATGCCGGACGCGGATGGAATATCCAATACATTCGACCTAGCATCGTTCACATTGACAAAAGCTTTGCGTGCAGACAGATATGATTTCAACCACTGAATGATCCGAGAAGGTAGTCCCAGGCGGTTCAATTTTTCAACTGCCAATTCATGAGGCACCTTGTCAAACGCTTTTGAGACTTGTGAAAACATCAACGAGACTCTGACAGAACTCTTCGATTGTTGATGCAGATTCAGAAGGAAGAAGGATGTTGTCTGAAATTTGCTTAGATACTGCCGATATACTCACGGAAACTAATCTATTGCAGATGAGTGTACTCCTGTTCTGCAAGCTTCAACTCTCTCGTACTCGTAAAATTCCTGTTGTGGAAGAACCGTTTCCTGATCCTTCGTAAGCGGTTACGACAGTTGCGAAGTTATGGCGTCAACCAAGGTTGGCTAAACTGTTTAGAAGGCCTACGAGGCTTCTCAGGAACAGTATCCCGGCATGATTCGATGGATAGTTCCATAGAAAGTGGGAATGGAGACATCGATAGAAGCGTTGTTCAGTAACTGGTTCCAATCCTAGGAGGCGATCATTGCATCTATGACTTGGTAATCACAGCGACTGAAGTCGTGGGAACGAGCGTCCACAGTAAAAACCAATGGCTTATAATGAGCGTCAATTTTAAGAAGAGCAGATAGAGCCTACATGGGTCACTTACGAATTCCACGTCAAGTAGCTTACCGTTCGAGTTCAGAAGATCATCCACCTGATAGAGGCTCGCTGACAACATAGACTCAAATAGGGCAGCTCCTGTTCCTTTGACATATTAGTTGGCATGTATCCCAAAATCTCTTCATCAAATCGCCAGATTAAATTTGGTAGATTGTAGTCTCCAAAGCATACGATTACATCACGAGGGTCGGCTTGAGTAAGAATCTGGTTGACTGATTCCACGTGCCTTGCGTAGCTCTCTGGCCAGCTAATTTTGCGGAAGCGATTTTGGTGTGCAACCATGTTTCCGTAAGAACAACGATATCAAAATCGCTGGTCAGCAGAAAAAGGGCAGTGTGTTCGTTTTAGTTCTCAGCCCATGGACGTATGCGATGAGTGGTGTAAAGGCGAAAGGACGAATGGAAGAAGATTCTGGACGTAACACGGCTGCCTCGATGTGCTGGTCGTTGTGCCTGCATCCGCGTTCCGCACAAGTTTCCAAAAAATCATCGATCTCGTGTTATCTTCGATGAAGTCCCGGAACTCGATTCCTTGTGGCCAAGACAAAGGATTCATAGCTCTCGACTTCACCACTGACTCCTACCTTAAACGAGATGAATGTCAGTGACGACAATGGTCGACCTCTCGGTATAAGTGGTTTCACAACGTCATCATCCACATTCAAACAGACCTTGGCCAGTTTTTCGATGACTGCTTCAGAAACGTCAGGATCCATCCACACGAACTGATGGTACGTTGGCTGTTGACGGACCGGCTCCACGGAGAATTTTGGTCGGTTGATCAGTTGATCGCTGTATGGTTTGACAATGTGTTGGAAACCTGCCTTAGTTAATGGATAACACTAACAATCAATGTGCAACAAGCGATTTGAAATTGGTTCACTGTTTCAGAACCCCTAGGTCCGGAGTACACCTTGTAGTCTGCACCTTGCAATAACCCTTGCGCTTATCGGTATCTTTCGGTACTAGTTTGTTTTTGTTATGATTCGCTATGTTATTTTGGCAAAATATTTGAGGATGTGTTGGTATGAGTAACGTTATTAGGGGCGAATCATTAAGCTTTTAACCGGTGTGCTAGTACTTCCTGAGCCAAAAAATATATTCTTTTTCTTCATGACTAACCAGCCGCTGATAACACTGACTTAAATTTCAGTTTCGAACTGGAACTAGTTTCAACTCCGATAAAGGCAGTGTGAAAAATGTATATAAAGTTAGTTTGAAGCGAACAAAGGGAAACTTATAGTACACGGAAAAAAAATCCGTGCCCAGATGCGAAAACAGCAGTCATGAATTCGAGAAAACGCACAAATGCACCGTGAACTGAATCCCGTAATCTTGAGCTTGATAACGTTTAAAGGGAGAAATCCTGAAAACGTGAACTAGTTGACGGTCCGTTTTCATTTTCAAGAACGCTTTTTTTCTGTGTAACAGTACAATTAGCGGCTGGATAGTCCTGAAGAAAATGAATATATTTTTTTGGCTCAGGAAGTACTAGCACAACGGTCCCAAGCATAATGATTCGCGCCTAATAACGTAACACCCTTAAATATTCTGTCAAAATAACATAGCGAATCAAAAACAAAGCCAACGATACTAGTACCGAAAGGTACTGAAAGCGCTAAGAGTTTATAGCAAGGTGCAGACTACAAGGTGTACTTTGAAACTAGGGGTTCTACAACAGTGAACCAATTTCAAATCGCTAGTTGCATATTGATTGTTGGTACAGTCAAGGGCTATTTATTTTGAACAAGCAAAGGAAGTGGCTGCTCGATTTGCGCATATACTGCCCATTATGTTGAACCTGTTCTATCGAAGTATAATTCCTAAGTCAGATAAAGACGTAAACACCAGTCGATTGGATTGGTTTTGAATGGTGCATCTATTATATCATCTAATTGTGCTGCTCTTTCGTCAGAGAGAGCAAGATGAGTTTATTGCAACTACTGTTCGACCAACAGTGAAATTATCCCTTATCCGGCGCCAGTAGTTGTCCCCCAAGTCGGTCTGGTATCAATTCCAGTCGGCCCCGTTGGAATTTTCTGTGACGTCTTCCATCGGAAATTAAGTAAAGCAGTTGGTCCCGGCCCATGTGTTGATGGGTTCATGATGAGTCCAGGTCGTTTTCCTGGAGGGACCAACCTCAGGCTGAAAGTCACATAAATATGAAACAAAAACAACAACAATCATCCAGCATGGGACACTTTAATAATTACTTTTACAGGGTGTCTCACAATAGGTGTCACAAAAACAAAATGGGATTACAGCCAAACCAAATCAACCAAATCATAGCATTTATTTTTCATTTGAAAGATACATGTCATAGAAATAAACCATATTAATTCAATTTGAAACTCTCGCCCTTTGCCTTGATTACTTTGCGCAAACGCTTTGTAAACCCATCGCAGTTGGTACGCACAATTTCCTGCGGAATTTGGTCCCAAATGTCAACCAAATGTTTCTTGAATCGATCTATAGTTAGCCCTTCCGTAGGGCCTATATGTCGAAGCATATAACCCCAAACAAAGTAGTCAAGTAGGGTTGAGATCCGGTGAAGATGAAATCGGTCCAATTTTATGCGCACTACGCTTGTGTCTTCCTTGCCTTGTGAGCTGGAACTGAGTCCTGTCGGAACAATATGGTGTATTCCCATACAGCATTGAAGTATAAAGAAGCAGATGGTTCTCCAAAACCTGCTCGATGTAATAGTCAGTGTTGATTTTAACATTAGGTTTTATGAAAAGAAGAGGAAGTTTTCCTTTTCGTGAAACGGTGCCCCATACCATGATTTCCAATACATTCTGATTGCGTTCTACAGCTAGTTTATCTCTTGGAATATTGGCAAGGCTTTTGCCATACACACGATCATTTTGTTGATCAAGACCGTCCTGAAGAAGGAAGAGCTTTTCATCCGAAAATAAAATCTCGCAGTCACCGTGCCGAACCAAAAGATTACTGCTTCTTTGGACCCTGGCTTGCTTTTGACACTCCGTCAACCCGTGAACGCGTTATTTCTTGTTCGGCTTGCATTCCAGTTCAGTGAAGCCGGGAACATTTGAAATTGTTTGCTCAATTTACGACTAGATACGGCCGGATTACGTCTTATTCGCTCCCTCAAACATTTGATCTTTTTCTTCGTTCTGGCAGTTCATTTGGCACCTCCTTCGTGTTGAATATGGACATTTATAGATTCCTCCGTTTCAAGGTACGCAAAACAAAACGTTTACTCACTCAAAACTGGTTAAGGCTATTGAATATCTGACACGGTCCAAGCTTTTGCAAATGTAATTTTAAAAATTTCTCCCGTATGGCTTACATGGTAGCTGATAAATATAATCACACGGAATCACCTATTTATCTTCAGCGATAAGCTGTCAAAAGAATACACTCAAAACGGGTATAACCAATTCCGCTGTTAAAATTACCCAGCTGAAATAAACCAAGACTGAAATAAATGACACCTATTGTGAGACACACTGTTATTACTCTTAACTTGTGCGAACGAGATTATGAAGGTTAGCAAATGTTTACTAAATATTGTCAATATTTGACTTATGGTAAAAATTATTGTAGTAGAACGAGGTGGTGAAATTATAGAAAGGATAGTTCCTAAGAGATGGGCTGTGAAAAATATTGAATAGAGTAATTTTGAATGCTAGATCAAATATCCGGCTTTTGTCAAACATACCACGATACTTTTATTACGTTAATAACATTTCATTTGACCACTTTGTTGTAGGTCATGTAAATTTGATGCACGAGTCATAGATCATTTCGATACGTTGCTTCTCTTACTGGGACGCCATTTCGATAACGGAAAAGCAAATTTCAACATCAAAATAGGGACATCATTTTGCGCGCACAAAAAAATAAGGTGTGCCGAGGTTTCTTAAATGTACGATTGAAAGATACTCATTAAGTTTAAGTCGACCAAATTTTGATCGTAACACCCTTTATGTCACACCTTTAAAAAGTTTCTTTAAAGATTGATTCGATATTCTGGAAATTAGCAGCCTCTTTTTTTAAATAAGAAAGTTTAAACAGAATTCTACAATTTATTGCTAGTTCATTAAAACTACGTATTTCTGGAGACAGTATATTTCCTACGCAATAACATTGCACAATATCGTGTCTTTTGTGTATCATGACAAAAGGAATGGAATGACAAAAGCGGATTATTATTTCGAAATTATGCTTCGAATTAAGTCCTTTTGATTTTTTAATGCCTACAATATTTTCATAACCTACAGATCAACTTGGTTGTGAATCTTCCACAACTTTAACAAAATAGATTTTTTTCTTCTAGTCCATCCCACCTCGATGAGCCCCATCGTCATCGTCGTTACTTTTCACTGTACTGGCTAGGGCAAACATGCTTGCTGAGTAAACCTTCCTTTCCCCAAAACCCAGGAAGCCCTTTCCCATCCGCAGTGTGCAGTCAACTGCCTACTACCCTCATTTATTCCCCCCACAGGACAACTCACAAAAACCTGTCGCTTACACTGTTCTACCGTATCCTTCCAGTCTAACGTCGATGTCGCTGACGCTAACGCTCCCTCATCATCCGCACTTCCTGCGCTCCGAACCGGTGTTGCGTTGACGGGTTCCCCGAGAAACCCCTCGGCGACCACAGCTCCGAAGATTTAATCAACCTGGACACTACCAATTCCAGCTTCGAGCTGGAAGATTTTGATCCACTAAACGAAAAAGCTAGACCGATCCCCGCTGGCACGAAGCCCGCCCGCACTAGTAAACTAACACCATCCGGCACGCTATCACCGCCTCCAACGCCGACGGCCTCATACGGTTTCAATAATCCAGTGTATCCCTATTTCACACCACCATTCCTACATGGCACCAAATCGGCAACCTCGTCGCCACTGTCTTCGTCCTTCAATGCGACCACCCAACTGAAAAACAACTTCAACCACCACCAACACCCCGCACACCATCAACACTCGCTATCGCAAGGAAGAGGGTCGGGGTTTAGTCCTGGTAGCGGTCCCGTTAAGATCCCCCGCAACAGCGCACAAGACGATTTCGAACTGTTACGAAACTACGGTCTAGATAAGTTCTCGTTCCTAGATAGCGCTAGTAGTACCGGAAACGAGAAGCCACGCCATCAACACCAACAACAACAACAACATCACATGTCAAGTCTTCTTAGCAACAATGCCCAGCTGCAGCAGCAGGGAATCGCAGTGACGACCACCGCCAATGGCAGTAGTGCTAACGGTTTAAGGGATAGTGGTAGCAGTTTAAAACAATTCGGTACTGTAAATAGCATTGTAAATGGTCGCCCAATCAACGGCAGTAGCGGCAGTGGTGCCGCGAACTCCTCCACAGGTGGCGGCACTAAAACACCGTTCGGCAATTGGACCACCTTTGACTGAGAGATAGGTTTGCCCTTTAGTCGTATATTTAGGTATATGCATTTTCCGGTTTCATCACATGGTTTGAGTTTCTTAGCAGAGCGAAATATATCAAGCAGTAACCACCACAGACAAAATAGTATTCTTCCATTGCGTTTAGTTCTTTTGTGTTAAAAGTGTTTTTTTCTTTTTTGTTACTTAGATATTTTATTATTTTTAAAGTGTGATCTATGTCCACTACCGCATTGTGTAGCAACGGTAGTAGTAAGCAAAGATGAAAATGTTATATAATTTATATAGAACCATTATCTAGTGGTAGTAATTTATCCTACTCGGGGGGTGAGAATAAAATAGCAAGAAATTGGCAAACAGATGGATCGCACAGAAACAGCGTTTAGTCGTGTAGTTTTGTTTTTATTTTTTTCTCTAGAGATGACAACCAAAAATAAACTATAATGAAAGAAAAGATTGTGAAACAGTTCGCTAATCAATATATTTTAGACGAAAATGAAAGTAACGTGTTTTAAAATGAAGAAAACGGACAACGCGTAGCAACAAGATAAGCAATTTTAAAAACGAGTGTGCAAACAGATGGAAATCAGACACATATTTAAATGCTGTTAGCAAAGAAGAGCGAAGACAGTTTTTTCTTTAATTCAGGAGAAAGGTAAGGCTTATGAAGACATTACTCTCTGGATACTACTGATAGCGTAGATAAAGTTGTTAATAAAAGAAAAAAAGAGGACAAAACATTCGAGAGAAATGATTAAAAGACAAACGATAGAGATATATTAAAATATGAGATCAGATGAGAACTTTTAAAGTGATTAAAACAGAAGGTGGAAAAAATAAGCGAAGATAATAAACACGAACACACTTTTACAAACGACGATTCAATTCGCTATTTTGATTACATTGGGATCAGCGGAGCAGAGCGGAGGAGAAGGAAGGGTTAGCTGTTCTCCATAATATCACAATGTTTTTAAATATTTGGATTAATT
>JASCZW010004786.1:0-54620 GCA_034211315.2 Aedes japonicus
AATACACACACACACATGTCAGCAAACGTGGTAGATATGGATTTAGCAGTTCTGAGTGTATTGAAATAACACATTGCCTGTCAGAAATAACAGTGCAATTGCTTTCTGAAAACCACCACTTTTGTGATCCTAACATTTGCTCTAAAGCCCAGTCGGTTGCAACTCGGGGACAGAACAACAGTAAAGTTATGAGCTATTGAAATAAACCTTAAAACTCTGAATTTTTCCAAAGTACTACTAAACGCATCATTTCAGTATATCCCTGAATAAGTCCTAGATTCCTGGAAATATGGGAGAAAAGACCCAAATTTTAAGGCACATCCCGAAAAGGTTTAGTAGTAGACTTCATGAAGCTTTGGAAGATAATTCCCGAGGAAGAGACTACCTCGAAAAAAAAACCTCTCCGATGGACATGTAGAAACTTCTCGAAATATTGGGAGCAACGACAGTTCAAGCAAGACGAGTTCAGGACCGAACATTACCGAAGTTCAAGATCATACCTACCAGAATTTCAGGAGAAAACTTCACCAAGAATCAGGAGAGGACTTGTCAGAGCTTCAGGAATGAGGATATTTTTTGAAGTTTGGAACTTTTCAGAGGTTCTGGAGGATGACTTGAATTTCCCAGATGTTCAGAAAAAGCTTACCCAAATTTCAGACGGGAACTACCTAAAATTTCCCGAAAAATCTGGAAAAAAATTCTTCGGGAAGTGTTAGCCAGCGTTTCCAAAGCTCAGAGGACAACATTTCAAAATTTCAGAATAATGATTTTTCAAAATTCTTTAAAGAGAACAGAAAGAAACTTCCAGGAGCATAGGAGGTACTTTCTTCTCATTTGCCACTAATTTTCCAATGGTTCCGGAACAAATTTCCTATAAGTTCTGGACAAAACTTCCAAAAGTTCGGAAGTCCAGGACGAAACTTCAAGAACAAATTTTCCAGGAATTTTCCATAGAAATTGGAGAACGTTGCCGAAATTTAAATGAAAATGTCCTCGCATTTCAGGGTGGGACCAATCAGAAGTTTGGAAAGAATAAGCTCAGGAAAAAAACTTCCACAAATTTCAGGAAGAAACTTACTAGAGAGGGCACTACGAGTACGATCAAGAAAGAATTTTCAAAAAAAAAAATCAGTAAAGAACTCCTCAAAAGTTTACAAGAGGGACTTCTCAGAAGTTCCGGAAGAGACCAAAAGTTCAGTTGGAACTACCCAGAAGTGCTAGAGAGCTTCCCTAAAGTTTCAGAATCGAAAATTCCATCATTTCGCAATGAGAACTTTTTGGAGTTCAGGAAATCGCAGAAATTCAGGTAGATACTTTTGATAAAATCAGGAAGAAACTTTCCAGAAGTAGTAGGAAACTTTCTAGTAGTTCAAGCAAGAGTTTCTCGGAAATTCAGGAACAAACTTCCCTGAAGTTCGGAGGAGAATACTCCCCTGAAGTTGAGAAGAGAACATCTCGGAAGTTCAGAAAAGTACTTCTCAGAAGTTCAGGAAGAAACTTCTAACATCTTTGAAAGATTTTCCAAGAAATTCTGGAGAGTACTTTCCCAAAGTTTTGTAGAAATTTTCCTCGTAGTTCAGGATGGGACTCATCAGAAGTTAAGAGTCACTATGTTCAGAGAAAAAACTAACCAAATGTTTCTGAAAGTAAATTTGGGTTCTTAAATGTGAATTTCAAGGAAATCAGGAGAGACTTCTCTGAAATTCAAGAGATAACCATGACTAACTGAAAAGCAGTCTGAAGGTGATGGTCAAAATTTGGTCAAGGAAAACCGTGTAAATCAGTGAAATCGTTTATTTGAAAAATCAAATTAAATTTCTTTTTCAAGTTCAATTAGTATAAAATTCAAGAAAAATATTCAGTTAGGCTTCCGCTTTTCCAAATCCAGATGCCGGGCCTTACGCTTGGCCCCTGCCATCAGATCTTTGTACAGCCACCTTGTCCACCTTCTTCGCCGCAGAAGCCAGTTTGCCTTGAACTGCTGCTCGTCCCTAGCATGTTTTTTGGTCTTCTTTAGGTTCCGCTTGACAATAGCCCAGTAGTTTCTCAATTGGGCGGAGCTCTGGCGTGTTGGGAGGGTTCTTGTCCTTGGGAACCACCTGCACGTTGTTGGCGGCGTACCACTCCATGGCCTCTTTACCGTAATGGCAAGATGCCAAATCCGGCCAAAACAGTACAGGAACAACCGTGTTTCTTCAGGAAAGGCAGCAGACGTTTATTCAAACACTCTTTCACGTAAATTTCTTGGTTGACAGTCCCGGAAGCTATGAAAATGCTGCTTTTCAAGCCACAGGTACAGATGGCTTGCCAAACCAGATATTTCTTTGCGAACTTTGACAGTTTCGTGAGCTTGAAAATATCTGCTACCTTTCCCTTCCTTTTGCCGTATGAAACTCCTGTCCCGGAAGCTGCTTGTAGTCGGCTTTGACGTAGGTTTCGTCGTCCATTACCACGCAGTCAGACTTCGTCAGCATCGTCGTGTACAGCCTCCGGGATCAGCACTGGCCGTCGTATTTTGTTTATCATCGCGATTTGGAGTCACTACCTTCTTGTAAGTCGATAGTCCGGCTCGTTTTTGGCTCTGATGCACGGTTGTAGACGATACACCCAGTATTGCGGCATCTCGGAGAATAGGTTAGGGTTTCGCTTGAAACTACCGGCAACTCTCTTTGTCGTCTCAGCGGCTTCCGGTTTTCGATTTCCCCCCGATCCAGACTTCCTGGCTGTCGACAAACGTTCCCCAAACACTTTAATTACATTGGTAACGGTTGATTTGGCAACTTTTAGCGATTTTGCCAACTTTGCGTGCGAGTAGCTCGGATTTTCGCGATGCGCGAGCAAAATTTTGATACGCTGCTCTTCTTGCTTGGACGGCATTTTAACAACTGAAGAGTGAATTCCAAAATCAAAATAGGAGCAACATTCTACACACACACCTTCAAATGAGGGGTGTTCAGGTTTTTTAAATGCAAAATTGAAAGAAGTACGTCAAGTTGATATTGACCAAATTTTGACCGTATCGCCCTTTATAGCGAAAATGACAAAACTCGCTCTCTTATTACGTCTTTTCGTTGTTTTTTTTAAATGTAATTTTGTAATTTAGTCATTTTGTAAAAAAAAATTACAGACTTTTATAGACATTCCCACACAGATAAAAAGAAACATTGAATTTTCTGCGTTATCTAATGCACATAAGGGAATGCTAGATTTGTCAGAGAACATTATAGGATATTTCATGTAAATTTAAGCCAGATAACGCCTGAATCTAGCCTCTTGTATGAAAGATTGCAAACATTGTTGTATGCAAACATTGTTTACGCCTCCTTTCGCTTGTAACTAAACGAATCGAAATTTTACGCGCTTGTTAAAATTAATTATTTTTTTCTGTGCAGACATTTTCGAATTTTTGTCACGGATATTTGAAAAAATATCTGGCATCCCTGATTGAGGTGTACCCACTTATAGCAGAGTCTTATGCTTGCATGGGCAGGTCACTTGGCCTGACTTCGGCTATTGCACACATGCATTGGCTCTAGTGTATTGTAACTGCGCTGGTAGAAAGGGTAAACAAGCTTTAAATTTGCGTTGCCTTTAGAAATTATGAACTGAAGTCTCCTCAACAAGTCAATCGATATTCCAGCGTTTGCCTTTCTTGAGCTTCCTGGAAAAAATGATCCACCAATCAATCAGCGCTCGGGTTTTTCCATTTCGATCCACTGACCCCTTTCATCGTGCTCAGCGGAGTGTAATTTGTACGCATTTTATCCCTTCACTCTCAGCGAACACGCTTGTAAATGTTTCAGTTCCGAATCCAAACATTAAGTATTGCATGCACTAGATCTTTGCTTCGTGTTGTAACCACACTCTTCTCGTCCTTCTTCGAAGGAACAGTTGTGAAAAAATTTGCGCTGTCAGGTGTGCGCCGCATTCTATCCTGCGGTGTTGCCTGACACATATGTTGCAATGTATGGAACAAATCCTCCACGGATGGGCTGCACTTTACATTTCCCGCGCGAAAGAACATTTGCGACGAACGCGAAACTTTGTATCCTGCGCGAGGATAAACTTTGACTTTCCCCAACGCTTTTTTTGTTTTGTTTAAGCTCAAACAAGAACACCCCATTGTGGTGAGGTTAGGTGTAGAATTTGGCACCAGCCAGCGCACGGTGGCTCTTTATGAGACAATTGGGATGGAGCAGCTGTGGGATCACCATTGCATATTCTCAGCTGTATGTATGTATATGTGTGGCGAAGAATGCGGTCTCAAATTACACAGGAAGATTGCACAGGCAAGAGGTGACAGTTTTAACAAAGTGTGGAAAAGATGTGCTCACCTGGCGGAAAATGTGCTACTGCATGTGTGAGCTTAGTTTTAAGGGCGCAGTTTTCCATCTTTTTTGTATGTGGAATTGCGTCGCGAATAACTCATGGCATACTTAGTTGTGACTCCTACAGAATGCTTATTTTAAGATGACTGATTTTTATGATGGCACGAATCCAAGAAATCAAAACATTTCGTGATATAAAATGTTTGCCCGAAGTTCCTAGCTTGAGCGGCTTTCTTTTCAAGCTTACCTTTTTTCATTGTAACCTTTCAATTTCTAACAAATGCGGCTATGCCAGCTGGCTTAGGGGTCATTCAAAAACGACGTCTAATACAATATGTGACAGGGGAGGGAGGGGGTTATAAAAATGTGACATCCAACAATTTTGCTTTAGGTAAGGGGTGATTCAAAAATGACGTCCACTCCTCAAGGGGGGGGGTCAAATTTGTGACAATATGTGACAGGGGGGGGGGGGGTTGGTTTATAAAAATGTAACATCCAAAAATTTTGCATTTGGTAATTTAAATATATCAGCGTTAATACGGAAACAAAGGAGTCAAAAAGTTTGAGTGTACGGTAAATGAAAAAACACATTTTACTTAGTTGTGTGAGTTCAAAAAAATATTTACTGTTGTCATACATGCTCTGAAACTTCGTCGAAGTTTGGTTTTGTTGAAAACCCTATTGTGTTCGTTTTTGGTGGTGTTGAATTTTGATTTGCTTCAAACGCTGGTCGATGCTGCGCAATTAACAAGCCAACCGTGGTGTGTGTACTGGCGAGGTATAAAAAACGAATCATATTGCGAAGAACTTTTAAAATCGAAAATTAGCACCTTGAAAACGGAAGCTTCGAAACCGAAAGATGTTTTTTTTAAGCCGGCAGACAAGGGACCTTCTGGTGCGAATGGAATTTTAAAAATGTTCCAAAAGTACCACCGGGTGAAGTAACTCCGGCATCGCAGCCTTTCAGTTCTTCACAAGCTCCTCCGGATTCGGACAAAAAAGTTCCCTCTAATTTTGCATGTCCTGAATAGGATGCAATTTCCAAAGAATTTGATATTATTAATTCCGACATTTCCAGCATGCTGATTAGAGAGCGAAATGAAATATGTCATATGACATATGGGATGGTTTCGGCTATACAGAAAAAGACGCTGTCTGCCTGATCAACCGTAGGAAATCGCTAAATATGGCCCTAGAGCAACGTCAAAAGACAAGCAGATTGAACAGAAAGCAGGTTCTTGAGGATGAATTTGTAACGAACGCTCATCCTACAAAGCGTCTCAAGATGCGGCCTGATAAAGGACGACCTCCGATCGAGAGTAACCAAGCATAGTTTCTGAAGACGTTTGTCAATCTGCGTCAGCATGGAGCGTCAGCTGAGCAGAGAGGTGGCGTTAAAAATTTGGAGTAACATGAAAATCTTTTATGGCAACAACAGCATTTTTTAAAATAAATACTTACGCGAACAAACTTTACAGTGAATATTCCATTTTTAAAGTAACAAAAATATAATTTATCTTGAAATCTTGATTTTATAGAATATGCTTGATATTTTCATGACAATAAAAATGATGATCTATATTAACCCAAATCAACCCTAAATCTGCATTTCAGATGCTGCAAGCATTAAATTAGCATTATATCAGTATCTTGAATGCGATCTGTTGTAAAGTTGGATTTCAAATGCTATTTAAATGCTTGTAGCCTGTAATAAGCATTTCGAATGCAAAATAGCATTAATGAAGCATTATCATAGCATTGCAGTAAAGCAGCCGTATATTGGGCCAATAGTAGCATTTATGTTGCATTTAAGGCGACTTAATTGCTTGATAGGCTGCCGTTAAGACGCTTTGGAACTGCTTATTGGTTACCTGGGAAGTGTTGCACAAAATTTCAACGTTCATTGAAATGATCGGGAACTTTGAATAATGCACCATCCTTTGTGAAAAAAAAAAACAATCAATTTTTTTATCAACCAGAAATTTCAAATAGGATCTAAGGTATGAAAAAATTTATGAAATTTTTTAAAATTTTGCTAACAGTGATTTCAAAATAACAATTCGTGAACTGATCGTTTTAAGAAAACATTCTTGTGGTGGAGAGTGCTTTAAATTATCTCAGCAAGCTGAAAAATTATGCAATGGAAAATTTTTAACACAAAAGTTTTTAGGGCCGAGGAAAAACGAAAAATAACATCGTCTATACCAAAATTGCCCACAAAATTGAAATATTGATTTTTTGAAACCCATGTCAATATGAGATCATTTCTTGATCTCCCGGTATGAGAAGTTCAGTGGAATTTCCCAGGCTGTTCAAGATAAATCTCGAAAATCCTCGATATATTTCAAAAACAAAAAACTCACTGCTTTTAAATTTGTATGGTTCTAAAAATCAAATTTTGTAATCTGAAACAATCAGTTCTGTTGGAATATTCATGATTCCATTTCTTTTTGATTTTTTGATCATAGAGGGATTCCATCCAGAATGTGCCGGAAATCCCAAAAATCATACCCGATCATCATTGATTTGGATGAAACTTGGCACATGAGTTCGGTACGTTGGAAAAAAAAAATCCACTGGTGTTAAGATAATTTGGGTTCAAGAGTAACTTTTGAGATGGGCGTATGTGTTTTTTCCAACATTTTACTTGAAAAATCGTAGTTCAAAAACCATTACATTTAGAGAAAAACTTTATATAAGGGAATTGTAGGGAACTAAAAAGCCTTTCTTAAAAAAATATACACAGAAAAAAAAAATTTTTTTTCTTCAAGAAAAATCAAAAATAATTACTAAAAATAAAATATCTAAAAAACATATTCTTAATATTTTTTAATTTGTTGTATGGAAATTTGAGGAAAAAGACACGTTTTAAAAAACTTTAGGATGGACGCTTTTATAATAAAAAGTTTTCAAATAGCGAACTTTGGTGTATATTTCAAATTTTGGTTATTCATTCTTATAAATAAATTTTGATGTTACAATATGGTTTTGGAGATCATTACAAACAATAATGATCATAATGATAAACCACGTAAACGCAACCGTTTTCAAGATATTTCTGATTTTCTTTCAATAAAATTTCAAAACCTCAAAAAATACGCCCTTTTCATAAATTACTAATGATATTAAAACAACAATAGCTAACGATTGTTTCTCTTGTGTTTTTAGCCTTTTTAAAAACACATGTATGTGCCTCTTACTTACTCTTAACAGCTCGTCGATTGAAAAAGCTTCACTTAAAGTTATAAGACAAAAATAGTGAATTATGGTTGGATTTATATTTATATATACCATTTATTAGTCTCGGTCATTGATAATATTACATAAACATTATATAAACTATTGATTGCTTTTATATATATTATGAATCCTGCCTTCTTCGTCATTCGAAAACAGTTTTACAAAAACTTCGTTTTCTGAAATTGGAACGAATGAGTGGTACTTTTGTGTTACCTGCAATCGTTTTAGTCTGTCGGTGAATTTCATTCCATTCGGGTACCCCTGTTCATGCTCTTCATGTGATACATAACAAAACGACATTTTTGTTAAACAATCATCACTTTTTGGTTCGCCCATTCGAATAACTCTAATGCACTTTTTATAGGGTGTTCATGTTAGTACAGCAAGGCTTGCATATCTTGCCATTCGTTTGAATGTACCACCAATTGCATTGCAAGGTCCCTTACCGTGGGATGTTGCGAAAAATGCCATTCAGCATCAATATTGTATTTCTTTTAAACTTACAAAAGGCTTGCAAAGTTCTTCCTATTTTTATATTGGGATGCTGCCCCGTCAGACATAAACGTAGCTTTCTTTACTTTAATTTTTGTTTGCAAAAAGCTTATTAGTTTTGAAATAAACACCTGCACCGCAATCGTATCATGTTTCAACACTTCTGAGATAACAATGAAACTGATATTTTTAAGTATTCCAGATTCCGTGTAATAAATGACAAAGGGTGAATAGTGACTTGCTCATTACTCCAATAACTACTTTGAACAGCATCTTGAAAAACAAATGAATAATTTTCAGAAAAATCACAAATTATTATTACTTCGCCGTCTTTAAGACAACTTTTATAATCTCTCAAGAAACTAGACTGCTGAGATTTGACTGAAATCGTGGGATACTAATTGTTCCAACTTTTCACAAAATAAGCAATAAATTCATCAATTGGTTTAACAAGTGTCTCTAAACTACATCTATCAGTTGAAATCCATTGCTCGAAAGATATTTCAACTGAACCACGTTTTCTAATTTGTCTGTTAAACTACTCTCAAAATCTGAAAAGCCTGGACATCGTTCGCATTCACGGAGGTAACATTTTTAGTTCTAGTTGATGAGCTACATAATATTTCTTCAAAACACAATTTAATGTTAGATGTTCTCATGAATGGTGCAAACACAAATCGTTATGAGAACCTGTGCTGCTAAGTAATTTGCAATGCTTTGGTCTTAGTGCTGCAAAAGAGCTAAACCCGACAGCATTTTGATGCATCTTTGAAATTTAATGAAAGCTTCTCTTAATGAACAAACTAAAGGCGCTTTTGAATATGAACCCTCTTACCTTCACTCTCACTGAAACGTAGTCGTTCATACCAGAGGTTGCTCGTTGTAATCTCATCACTGTCGTAAAATTGCAAAATTTGGTTTTTATTTCCGGGTTCAGACCGTGTCCCAGCTTTTCGTTAGAGGCAGCTAAAACACCTTCGTGCTTTGCAGGAATTTAGCTTGTGATACGATGTACTTGTTTGTTATTCCAAATTCTGCCATTATTCTTTGATTTGTCCAAGATTGTGGTAAAACCGAAAGTATCCTTACTTGATCGTCCCTCGAGTTTCTGGATCAGCATACCGGTCCTTTAGCTGCGCGATTATTTCGTCATATTCGGCTGCTTTCACTTTCAATTGTTCCAGGTCATCCTCCTCGCCTGATCCCCAAATATGTGTGTCCGAATGCCGTTTGAAACATCTTTGAACTTTTGCGGGCATAATTTACGTTCAGGAACTTTTGGCCGATATTGGCGAAACGTTGATTCAGCTACGCCCTTGTTAAATAGCTCAATATTATGGCGCCTTGAATAATCTTGCACACTGCTATCAGATGGCACTGACATTAATGATATTGCCGATGGCGTTTCCTCGAGACCATACAAGTCTACTTGCCGTGATGTAGATGGTTGTGGATCCATAATGTTAGTAATTGATGGTTTCTCACTAGGCTTCGAAATTGCAGCATGGGATTGTTCCGTTCTATTTAAATGCAAACGACAATTATCACAAATCATCAAAGAAGTGTCCAAATGTGTTTGCCCATAAACTTGAGTTTTTTGACATTTTGTTCGGTTAATTTACGAAGGTTTTTTGAGCACCGTTTAGTGGAAACGGCATACAACACTTCTTCATGTTAAACTCCATTTTCAGTTCACTCAGATAGATTTTACTGATGAATGCGACTATGTATGAGCATATATATTGGCTGTGGTACCTTTGGAAATGCAGGTATAAAACATCTCTGGTAGTTTACAGGCAGCGTACATTAGCTGTTTTTTATGAGAAGATATACCTGACATACGTTATAGCTGCTATTTGTCTACCTACCTTAAACAATATGTGTTACTTTCATCGCTACATCACCGAACTGTTCGGAGTGTAGTTTTCCACACTACACCCGACCTCTAACATCGTTGGAGCTTGGCAAAATAGTCAGCAGTTCGATTAATATGCTTCTTCTATATGACCCTCCGCATAATTTCATCATCTGTCCATTTCACACTTGTCGCCCCTGCGACATCTATCTCGCTGTTACTTTCATCGCTTTAGCAAATTCGCTCCCTTCATTCTCTGAGCGGCCCGACCGATACAGCCATAAAACAATTATAAATATATTGATTGCAATATTAAAACAATAGTGCTATTTATCTTGTTCTTTTCAAATGAGTCTTCTTATCATCCTGATATCAAAAGAAAAGAGGACATTAGAGTAATGTGAACGTTATAATATGAAGATCTTGGAAAATTTATCATTTCTGGTGGAAATCTCGATTAACTTAAGAAAAGAGCGAATTTTCTGAGGTTTTTCATTCTATTGAAATAGAAATCCGAACGGTTGCGTTCAGGTGATTTATCATTATGATCATTATTGTTTTTAATGATCTCCAAAATCATATTGTATAAGTAATTTTCATTATAATAATGAATAACCAAAATTTGAAATATGCACCAAAGTTCGCTCTTCGGAAAACTTTTTATTATAAGAGCGTCCATCCTAGAGTTTTTTCAAAACGTGTCTTTTTTCTCAAATTTCCACAAAACAAATTTGAAAAATATTAAAAATATGTTTTTTTATATTTGATTTTTAGTATTTATTTTCGATTTTTCTTTATGAAAACAATTTTTTTCAGTGTACATTTTTTTACAAAGCCTTTTCAGTTCTCTACAACTCCCCATATAAAGTTTTCTCTAAATGTAATGGTTTTTGAACTACGATTTTCAAGTAAAATGTTTGGAAAAAAACATACACCCATCTCAAAAGTTACTCTTGAATCCAAATAATCTTAACACCAGTGGATTTTTTTTTTCAACATACCGAAGACGTGTACCAAGTTTCATCAAAATCGAAGATAGTTGAGTTTGGTGACCGACCGATTTGGCGTGGAATCAGTCCATATATTCTTTTTCGGACTTAATTTCAAGCTTTTTCGGAACTTTTTTCAGAACATTTTTCTACGAGTCATAATGTTTTGCGCACCTTCTCTACAAGGAAAATTATGTATATTTCCACATAATTTTCCATATCTCGAGAATGGATAAATAGCCAATATCGATATATCAATGAATAAACAAACTTTATCGAAAAAAAAAAACAAGTTAAACAGGAATTAATATGAATAAGTTATGAATCTATGGGAGCAAAATTACTGACAATTAGGTACTGACTTTTTGAATTCTGGGTGGTTTAGCAGAAGCGGGTTAGAACGATGCATTACGGATGGAAGTAAAAAATACATGTGTTTGTGAGAAAACTTAGTCTTTCGTATTGGAAATTTACCGACAAACATGACACCTAATTGAAGACAATGAATTGGATTCAGAGGTGGAGCAGATGTTTCAATTCTAAAAGTGACAACACGGTACGATACAAGTTATGTCTAAACCATTGGCGCATGGTCCCGTATGCTACCGTGTAGTTATCGACGTCACTCTTTTTGTCTACATTGTTTAGATCTACTAACATAAATGAATTTGACGACACACACACACACCGCATTCAAGGATATGGAGGTCAGGTAATTGTTACCCATTGTATTTATATTAATAAAATTTATTTTTTATAGGTTTACGTCGACCATCAGTTTAATTAGTTGAGTCGGCTGTGTCGACACTTCGTTCCGCAATATTTTGTTATCGGGCGAAGCATTTTGTCTATTATTTCGGTTGCCTATTGTTCGTTGCGCGAGTGATCGAGTAAGCATGAAAAACCGTGGTTCGCCGGGTAAGATGGATCGGTGGTGAGGTACATAATTGATTGTGGTCCAAATTATTCGTTCGTTATGCCCGTCGGGCAACCCTATCTTGGAACAAATAAACCACTGTCCAATTTTTTAAGTGACTACAGCGGCATCCGTACCGTTGGTCTAGATCGGTTTGAGTTGGCTCTCAGGCGTTGAGATGAATTGACTTGTTTTCCTGATGAAATACCACTATCACACTTTGTGAGTGGCCCCAATAGCATCCTTACTGTTGGTTTAAATCGGTCAAAATCGGCATTTTAGCATTATTTAAAATCACTTTGTTTTCCCAATGAAAAACCACAATCACACTATGTGAGTGGCCCCAATAGCATCCTTTCTGTAGGTTTAAATCGGTTCAAATCTGATATCGGTACTAATTTTCAAATATTTAACTTGACAGCTTATCGTTAACCAAAACGAACCCTGCTGCTACCCAATCCTGTTATCCAACATCCCAGTGATTTCTCGTGGGAGTGCAGAGGTGTTCTCGGCTTCCAATAAAGCGAGTATCACGTCAACATATTCCTACCCTTTCCTTACTTAACCTGCATTCGAACGGGGTCGGCCCCGGTATTGCCTTAGTTTGAGATCACCAGTTTTTACACGTTGAAGATATATGTTACTCCCAAGCATCATCTGTAGGTTCTCTGTGTAATAACAGTTGATCTGGCAACAACGGAGTAGCAACCTCGGGCGGTCAATCATGCTCATGCTCAGTATCGATATATCAATATTTTCAATCGCAAAAAAGATGGTTTGAATTTTTTCGCGATACAAACGGTGTTTTTCTGGTTGTTCAGAACAATTTTCCTTAATCGTGAAATAATGTTGTGTAAAATATCTTTCCAGACCTTTTTTGTTTTTATTGATAAGAAAATTTCAAGCACTTTTTACTATCCAATTTATGTTTTACAACGTTTGCACTGCAAACTTAAATTATACACCTGAGCTGAACTGCAATCAGTCACTGGTGTGTAAACCAGATTTTGCCCGATTATGGGGTAACTTTTGCTCAAAAATGTGTTGCTTATGCACAAAAGTGATGAAAAACCCGGATTCCACATTAGACCCGGGGTTATCTCAAAGATGTGTAAGTGCATTTTAGAGTGTGGTTCATGAGTTATGAATGTTAAACTAAGTATTTTTGGAAGAACTGTAATTGCTATAAACTAAACTAAAACTCCCCATTTCTTCAATTTTATCCATCGTAATCTCGTTATTTCGATGGTTGTAAATATGTTAATGTAAATCACTCATACCGATGTGATCGTTTTCGCGGAAATTAAATAAAAAAATATAAAGGAATAGTCAATCAAATTATATGGTGAAATTATAGTAGGAGCTTGTGAATGGAATCCCTCTCATAGTGAGTTACGGTCGTGTTTCATGAGATGGATTGTTTTGTTCCCCATTTTTTGTTTTTTAGTGCCCCGCTCCGGACGAGCTTTCCAGCATCAGATAAGGAACATTGGTGTGGTCGTTTTTGTTATCAAAAATATACCTTAACTATATACACGCCAAGATCATGAATGTCTATTTTTGATTCTGGAAGTGTGACAACTCTTAATTAATTGAATAGGCATTTCTGAATCAGTCAAGTTTTTTTTGTACTTTTCAACTAAGATTATTTCAAATTCAAAAATGGCATGTTTCTTAAATTAGTGCAGTTTAAAAAAAGAATAATAAAAAAAAACTACGTTTTGCCCAGTTTTGCCCATTTGTTACGAATACCTTGATTTATCTCTGCCAGTTATTTCCCCCTCTCGAAGATCATGGTTGTCACCTTGCAAAAGCCAGCATGGGAGACTAAGAACATGATCAGCAGTGATAGTATCACACTCTAGTTTCTTTAAATTGCCACGTCGTAGTACGTTTATTTGAAGGCACTGAAGGAGGTGTCTTACTGGCGGGTTTAGCCGCAATTCACTCTTATACGAAGCTGGGAACAAACACAATGAACAGACACAATGAAAGGATAGTAAAAACAAAATTCAATAATGTAGAACACATGAAAAGAATAAGGCGAATAAAAATAAATGAATCAGAAGAGGTAAGACGAAATAACGCCAATGACCAAATGACACAAAACAATGGACATGAACATAATGCAAAGAAAGGAGAAGCAAACCTGGGAAATGTAACACCTTTTGAGGCGGTGGCAACAGCGTCTCTATGGACGACATGATCCTTGCACGGCTGGTGAAATGCTTCAAAGGGAGTTAAGTTATGTCAGTCTAACACACAAGGAACAATAACTTCTTATTTTTGGTTCGAGAAAACTGCTTCCGAAAGCTTTCAAACAAATAACAATCCAACGGACTAGACTACAAAAGACAGAAGGAACTTCGAAACAAATCATTCAAGCTGAAAACGTGATACTGACTAACAAAATCACAAATAGACTATGGAAAAAAAATAACAATGAACAACATAACATAACAAAATTCTCAAACGTGGCTCCTTCCGAGTAATTTGCAACATCGTCTTCTTCGACGACATGTTCCGTGTACGGCTGGCAAAATGATTCGAAAGGATCTACGCAACGATATCATCAAAGGCCTGGCGTAGAGGTTTCTACTCTATTCAGAGTCCCGCCAGTAAACCTTACAAAAAAAAAATACCTTGATTTATCTCTGCCAGTTATTTCCATCAAAACACACTTCACCTATCGGTGGACAGAAGAACTTAATACAGGTAATCATGTAAATGATTAAATTTGAACTAAAATATACGTTATTATTTAAATCGACAACACTAATATGCATACACTTTTTTTTTTAGAAGTGTGACAACGAACAGAGGGGGGGGGGGGGGTTATCATATTTGTGACAAAGTGTGACAGAGAAGGGCCGCCCCCTGAAATTTTATGGACGTCTTTTTTTAATCACCCCTTAGCTGGCTCATCCACTAGAAGCCGCAACTCCTACAGTTTCCTTGTTGCCTTATCCAACCGTTTGGGAATCAAATTGATCAGGATCATTTTCGAATGTCCTCTCACGGGTAAATCTCGATTGTTCATTCCGAAAACATTCTTCGTGCAGGTATCGAGTAGCTTTCGCAATTCGTGGCCGTTCGCACTCGTCATCTTGGAAAGGTTGAGTAGAGCGTCTATGTGGGTGTCGATTATGAGCCGCTTGTCTCCGTAGGTGTACTCTAGCGCTGTACATTTTCTAGTCCTATTTGGTTGATCTTGAGCCACTCCGTGCAAAGATATCTATAAACTATTCAAGAATACAAGGGGAAGTGGAGTAAAACCTGCCATATCTTCGTTCACAGAGCCGTGCGGTAGTTGAAACAACTTCTATTCGATTTTCCAGGATATTTCACATGGGATTAGCACTATTTTGTTGATCTTGAGCCTCTCCGTTCAAAGATATCTATATTTTTTTTTTTTAATAAAAGGGAAGTGGGGTAAAATCAGCCGTATCTTCGTTCACACAGCCGGGCGGTGGTTGAAAAAACCTCTATTAGATTTTCCAGGATATTTCACATGATGATCTTGAACCTCTCCGTGCAAAGATGTCTGTAAATGATTCAACAATATAAGGGGAAGTGGGGTAAAATAAGCTCTATAACTCCACAACCATATCCGTGCGGCGATTGAAACCAGTTTCATTCGATTCTCCAGACAATTTCCAAGCGGAAATGGCCTTGTTTATAAGCCGCCCTTAAAAGCGACAAAAGTTACAGATTTTTTCTTTAGTTTTCATCAGTTCTTGCCCACTGTGCAATGGCATGAAGAGGCACAAACGCTTCCTACGATTCCGGATCCGCACATCTACAATTAGCAATCAACTTGAACCTGTTTCACAATTAGGATTATGCAACACAAAATCAATAAGCCATCTGAGCCCACTCAGATGAAACAAGTACTTAAAGACAATACAGTCAACTAGGGTTTTTCTGCGCCCGCACTAGTAGTGGGTTGAGTAACCAATTTTATTGCTACAGGTTCATAAACGCTCCGTTATAGTCACAGCAATCCGCCAATCGCATCGAATCCATATAGGAAGCAATCGAACGGCTCCGGCATCTTGGAGGCCGGTTTTGAAGTACGCCTTAATCAAATTAACGGTGTTTATCTTTTGGCTCTCTCTCTCTCTCTCTCTCTCTCTCTCTCTCTCTCTCTCTCACGTGATCCTCCGATATATCACCTCCTGGGCAGGTGCTACGATGGGAAATGAAACCCCCTGTGGGCTTCATTCGGTAACTAAATTAATGATCAACAGTTTGAATTTGAGTGCACTACTTTCCCGGCGTCACTTCTGTTTGTCTTACTTCATAACTTGGTAAAAAACGATGGTTATGAGAGTGCCAAAACACGCACCTACTTGTTTAATGGCCTCGAGACTCGGTTGAGATATTCGTCCGGGTTGCATAACCAGCGAGAAGACTCATAAATCACCGATCTATAATCGATGTTCACTATCGGAGAGGAAGCAAACCGCCCTTATCGATAGGTCCTGCTCCCGGCTGGCTGCTCCATTTGGCGATGAGTTATTAGGGGCACAAGATGAAGTCGCCGTAAATCATTGAAATTGCTTCATTGCAGGTTTTGGTTCTTCCGATTAGTATGGTGACCGTTAAATAGATGGTATTACAATCTTAACGACTTTTCGCAAATGAGTGCGGCTCTGCAACATAAATTTTCAGAGCGTAAACCAATATTGAACAAGGCACAACTCCAGCGCCATGAAAGACTTTAACATAAATTTAGCCCACAAAAGGCAAGTTCCGCGGAAAAAACCAACTGTTGTAAACTTTCGCACCGTAAATCATAAATTTTCGGGATCATATGTACACATAAAATTCATAAAACAAGCCAACACAACAGACCGGGGACCGGTATCAGGATATAAGCCGCATGAAAGGATACAAGTTTTCTCCTCGCTGAACGTGCCTCTACTGAGCAAAGCCCCCCCCCCCCCCCCTTCCAGAACTTGGAAATAAATTGCATTACGATGATGCTGTTTGTGTGTGCGCCCGGCAGTTGAAACTGAGTCTCAGTCGTGTCGAGTGGTGTCAAGCAAGAGTGTGCATGCCGAAAAGTGTATCCCTAGCCTACTAGGTGCACAACAGCTAGATGCCAAAGGCAACTCTGTAGGTACCGGTATGGGGAGAGTCATATCGCTTGCTTGCGTACGAACTCGGCCTGGAGGCGGGGTGGCAGATTAAATACGCTCAGTCGCAGTCGGTGTGTGTGGTGAAAAGTTATTTTCCGCAGCTTTGTGATTATTATGTGGTGCGGCAGCACTAACAGCCGGGGAGACGTGTCGGCGAAACACTTTTACTGTTTTATAAGCTAGTGGGTTTTAAGTTTCTTCCCGATGAAGTTGAGCTTGTTAAAAGTGTTCGGAGTGAGACGGGAGCTTCCAAGCAGAATCCGGAGGGCGTTGGCTGGGAAGTAATCAAGGAAGGATTTGGACTCAAGAGATCAGATAGATAAACCTGATTATTCGACTGTTTGTTGGTTGAACTTGACAGTGAATGTGTCACTAATGAACTTTTATTCGATACTCATCATTGGGGATGATCGTCAAATGTGGAAGTAAGTCAAATATCAGTCAAGCGAATCAGTCGTCTCTCTTCTACCATTTACCATTGTTATGTGGGCAGATTGGTCACCTTTGTTTTGAGAAAAAAAAATTGTACCTTCCACGATGGCCACTCTTAGGAAAACCGGGAGAACTGGCAATTTCATAGGTAGATCGACATATGTAACTAGCGATCAGATTCAAAATTGAAAAGAATTCCATGTCTTCTGGAGAGTAATTTTGTAAGAGTCTCTAATCATTTAGTTTTTGTTTCTTCATTCAAAATCGAACTGTAGAGAGATCACTGAATGCATTAGAGTCTATTAGTTCCGCAAAGTCATTTCGTCTAGCGTATGCGTTTAAAAAATGGACAGGTTTGTGGTGAATTTGATAATTGTAGCAGCCCCGAACCAAGAAAAAAAAACGTTATCAGTTGGTTTTCAGCAGCCATGGTGAAAGCAGTCAAGCAACTACGCTCGATGGATTGTTCGTACTGCCGGGGCCACCCCGGAGCGAAGAAGTTGGACATCGTGAGGCACTTTGTGTCCGCCAGATATTGCCGATCTGTCGAACGAATGTCTGGTTCCGGCTGCCCTATAGTGCTGCGTGACCGTAAAGTGTAGCAGAAGCTGAAAAGGAAGATCGAGAGCAATCGTTCAGCGCTTCCGGTCAAGAGGTTGGCAGAACCAGCCAAACGATAAAGAAGTATCTGGGCAAGATCGACAGTGCTAATAGCATAATGCGGAAGATTTAGTAGGAAATCCTCCAGAAGAAGCGGCTGTTCGCGCTGGTAAAAAAACAACTTTCCGGCGAAGCGGTGCCGTCTAATCATAATGGATTCCTACTTGATGCTGGACGCTGACGGCAACGACTGGCAGGGAATCGCGTACTTTTTGTCTCTCACTAGGAAGCGTTGACGTCAATTGTATCTCCCTCGCCAAGTTCCCGAAGAAGGTGCTTCTGACGATCATCGAGATGGGAATATCCAAGCCACTGTTCTTTCCTTCGGGGCTTGCGTTGAACGGGGAGATATATAGAGTCACCATCACAAAAAAGTCTTTTGGCCGGATTATTTCAGTAGATCACTGGAGAAGATGAACCGGCTGAAGATAAACGTTGTACCGAAAACCGAAGACTCTCCCAAGTTCACCAGCTAAGACCGATAGACCATTTTTGAGCCATCCTCAAACGGAAGATGTTTTCCAACAATTTCGTGACCAAACCAGAAGAGCAGTTGATCACCAAGTCACACCCTCTCTTTCTTTCGTATTACTATCCCTTTTTTTCACACGGATAAATTACTCAATTTTCGTAAAAAGTGGATCTAGTCAAAAATTGAGTATATCCACTTTTTGCGAAAATTGAATAACTTTCCGTGTGAAAAGGAAAGTAATACGAAAGAAAGAGATGGTGTTTCGAGCGATGCAGCGATGTTCGCTCAAAGCGTACCAGAGGAGAGAAAGCTAGCTCTGGTCCAATTTACCACCAGAGAAGAGAACGGCCTGTTCCTCGCAGTCGACGTGTCAGTCTGTCCCTCTCACACCTTATAGGACCACTAGTTCACCACTGCAACCAGGGTTGCCATTAGTTTTCGAAAAATATCTGGTATGTCACAAATAAAAAATCTGGCAAAATCTGGCCATATACGGATACATTAAAAATCTGAACCAAAGTTTGAAAAGTGTCAAACAGGTCTTAGAAATGTTGATAGGTCCTTTACAAATGTAGTCGCAAAATGAGTCATTTTTTGACTCGTATTCTCGCATACTTCAGTAAAAGACAAGGGTGGAATTATACTGTTTGATTAATGCAAAATGTGTGACACTTATTTGACCAAGTCACGGAATTTACGTGACAGTTATTGCACAACTGTAGCACCGCCTACCAGGAGCATAATGACCTACATTTGAAATGTCGGTTTAAAGTTTTACACAAGTAGCAGACCGAAGATGAACGTCTGTTCTCTGTGCTAATACATCAAGGTTCATTGATTGTTTTCACCACTGAATATAATATGAGCACATAAGAAGCATGGATATAAAGTAAGCAGTCACGCAAATCACGTAACGCTTTAGTGGAATGGGATAGTACGACGCATTTTTAATCTGTTCTAATTTCAAAAAGTCTGGCATAAAGGAGGGTTTCTCTTTTTGTCATTTTGTCGATAAAAAGTCTGGCAGTGCCAGATAAATCTGGCATAATGGCCCCTGACTGCAACCCGTGGGGAAAGCAACGTTCTCTCCGCCGAAATAACGTTCTCTCCCAATCTCATACTCCTGCAGACCTATTCTGCTAAATTTCACTGAACGCTCTCTCGTGCTCTTTTAGAGGCGATATGCAGCAAAAAACAGCAATCCAACAAATTTTAACCCAATCCCAAGTAACATTGCCAAAACCATCTAGCTTTATTGAGTTTTATTAAAGTTTTATGTAAGCCACTAGAAATCAATTCGGTTTTATTATGGCAGCAAGAGGTGCCAACAGGTTTCAAATTTTAGTCAGGTTTATAAGAACCTACACAGCTTCTTTACAACGATCTAAAAACCTTGGCTTCTTAAATTCCTTTTACTCCTACCAAAAGTTTTATTGCAACTTGCTATTAAATGCTGTTTTGAAATGCCGTTGTAGGACTCATTCAAATTATCTTATTGTGGTCAGTTGAAAAAGCATTTTTAAACCATTTTGTCTCCAGTAAATGCATTAAACGGCTAATTGGCACTGAGGAAAGCTACCAAATGACCAGATAGTTTTATAGTAGCCCTTGCTAAGATAAATTGGCTTTTTGCCAAAACTGTGATTTCTTCCAATCGCCATATTGAAATACATGAAATAATTGAAATGTGGAAAAATAAAATCACCAAATTTTAAATGTAATACAATTAAACTGTGGATCTGAGACCAACTTCAGTATTCTTTAAGCTAACCGTATTAAATTCCATCAATTTTCAGGAGTTTCATGATTAATTTTTCGAATAGATTACTTTCAGTTTTGTTTTTATTGTTGTAATCTCGCATAATTTTAGAGGCGCATTAATTTTCAGCTCTTATCGTGCCAATATTCACCATAAAATTACATGCGCATATGATTTGGAGCATGATACGCTATAAAAAACCCCAATTTGTTTTGGATATTTTGCTATCAAACATAATTTCCCGCAACAATAGAACTTTTTGCTTAGCCATTATTTACTGTTGTATGAATCAGAAGTGAGCAGAGAATTGAACAAAGCAGAACAACAAAAACCAACCACGTAAAATTTGACAGCTTTGGCCATTTGGCCCTATGCTGGTTTTGATGGCGGCCAATAGGTTTTATGATGGTTCTCAAGTGGTCATAACATCTTTCACTAGAACATTTTCAAAATCTTTATGGTCTTAGAAAGGTTTTATTAATTTGTTTTCACAACCGCCGATAGAGTGGGCCACTTTGTACACATTTAGGCTTTAAAGATGCATAGAGGAGGTGTGGGTGGACACAACAGTTTTGAATGTAGTTTCACCTCAAAGCCGTGACGAGTGCTATACGGCTGGAATAGAACTGAAATTGGTACTTGGGAATGTCCACCGATTGAAGATTTCTCTGGATATTTGAATTCGCTAGTGTACAAGAACAACTGTAGAGCCAAAGACTGTAAACAACTGATTAATAGATTCAAAAGATACAGTCGCCAAATCAATAAAGAAGCTGTAAAATGCACCTGTTCAAATATCAGGACAAAACTTCGTCGATGACGGACCGTATTCAAATGTTCTTTAAATTTTTTTTTAAAATAAAGAGACGTATCAAAATAAGTCAATCAAGTCTTTTTGTTATAGCCTTTAAAGAAAATTATCGTTTTTTAGTTATACCCCGTTAGTTGTTTAAAATGACTAGATGAAACTCATCTGATGTTTATATGAATGCTTCTTTATCTGTTCTGTACAATTATTGTTGAAAGTCGTTTGAACGGGTTACTTTCCGTATTTATAATTCTCCACCGGAGGCAATAAAACTCAGTTTTCGTTTCTAGGAGAATATAATTTCCTGTACGATGTAGGACGTTACAGAATAAATAAAATATTACTACTTTAAAATTTTATAGAACTCAGTTGTAATTTAGCTTTATGTGTAAGGTGTTGTAGTAATTGTAGTTCGAAGAAAAAAGATTAGCTTATAGTTCTAGTTTCAAACTCACGTTTAGTTCCTTCCGTTTATATCCTGAGTACGGATCGGGCAGTTCTCGGCTGGATTGTAATTCAATAAATCCAATCTTATCGCTAACAATCGCTAACCACCATTCTCACGCTATAGATGTAGGAAACCTATTTGTATGGATAGTATTTATGTTACAATAAGGTTAATTGATTTAAACTTACTGGCTCTAATAATATTCAGGATAGATTATACTTTTGCTCTTAGCCAGCGAAATTAAGCCAGCAATCACACTCCTTTAATTCATGAACGTTGACAATGTAATCCTCTTTTTTCAGCTTTTTTCCTTACTTCTATTTACTTATCGGGCGACAGATCGTTACTTGACATTTGCTTGTGTTGCAGAATCCACTCCAGCGTATATCGATCAATGTACGCAACCAACGGAAGGTGCGCTCAGGCCAGTACGGCCAACAACTATGGAGTGAAAGATGGTGAGAAAAACGGTGGAAGCGATCAGGTAGGCGCTTTTATGGATATGTTTTTCACTTATAGAAAAAAGTATCTGTTTCCTTTATTTAAAAAGCTGAAAGCCTAAGACATCATCTCATCATTATAAAGTTACAGTCTATAAGCAGTTACATGTGCAGTTCTATTTGTTGCAAACCTATTTTTACAAAATTGGTCGTTTTGTCGCAAAATGGATTGGGACAGAAATTCAATGAATTGTCAACAGACATTGTTCTTTCTTTCAATGATTAGGAGTTATACTTACTTCAAAAGCTTTAAATACGCACACTTCCTAGGTGAAGTTTTTTATATCTTTAAATTTAGAACCGAAAGCTTTCAAGCAAACAAAATCAAATAAATGGAATATCAGTCACTTAGTCAGCTTATCTAATAACGTTCGGCCTAATGACATTTGGCATAATGAACCATCACTGTTTTCTTATATAGCAACATTTTTTTTAGATTTTATAACGGAATACGTTCTGAATTCGGCGTAGAAGTTGTTAAATCTATGCATGGATCAATTATTATTTCATTTTTTTAATTTTCTCGGCATAACGTCGTTTATAACATTGCCTGATAAACAATATCCCTGCAAAGTTCTCGGTACACGACTGCTCCTTTGAAATCCCGTGGGCACCTTGAACTTCGTAGATCTTGCTCCACTTGGTCTAACCACCTTGTTCATTGTACGCCTAGTCGTATAGATCGTTCCGGTAATTATAAATACACTAATGATAACCCGTCAATTCAAAATGCGTGCGGTATTCAATTAACTTTTGGCTGCGAAGTTTGAAAATGCGTGGTCTTTCGATCAGAAAACTGGCTAAGAAAGAAGGTGTGAGCTTCGAAGCAGTTCAAACCGCATTACGGAAGTTTCAACATAAGTGGTCTTTCGTAGATTCCCCGAGATGGGGTAGAAAACTCGGTCTTGCTGACCCTACAAAACGTAAGGGTAAGGGTAAGGGACTATTTCTACAGTTATTCTTCAGCATCAGTCCGAGATGTGGCAAAAAATCTATGTACTTCGGCGACTAATGTTATGTGTGCCAAGGAGAGAATTGGCCTGCAGCGTCGGAAGAGAACAGACAGCACCAAACAGGCTGAATCTGGGAAATCGAGGGCTCGACAGCTGTACGACAAACTGCTGACCAAAATGTCGGGCTATGTTTTCATGCACAGAAAAAAATAATGAATTTTAAAAGGCGCGTAAAATTTTCCTTCGTTTATTTTCAAAGGAAGTGCAAACAACGAAATTGTTTGCAATCTTGCATGCGCCATACAACAATGTTTTCAATCTTTCATACAACAGACTAGATTCAGGCGTTATCTGGCTTAAATTTACATGAAATAACCCATTAATTTCTGCAAAATCTAGCTTTCCCTTAATGTGCAATAGACAACGCAGAAAATAACATGTATTTTTCAAACTGTGTGGATGAAACCTACTTAAACTCGATTATTGAACTCTGCCGAGAACGCAGTTTGATACCTTACCGAAGGGAAAGGGTGTTCCTGGATCAGTTAAAGCCATTTGCACCGAAAAATTCGGCAAGAAGGTAATGGTGTGGCAGGCCATATGCGGGTGTGGAAAAATATCTCGTCCATTCATAACGACAGACACAATGGATGGTCAAATCTACACGAAGGAGTGTCTGTTAAAAAAAGGTTGCTACCCTTGATCAAATAGCATAACAAGCATACAACATACATACTTTTGGCCTGATCTTGCATTCTGGTATTACTTTAAACATGCACTAGAGTGTTATAAAAGGAACAATGTCGTATTTGTACCAAAAGAGATGAATCCCCCATTCGAAACTTTCTGGGCATTGACGAAGGCGAAGCTGAGAATATACATGAAACCAGCGGATAGTGTTGAAAAATTTAAGAAAGATTGACTAAAAGCGGTGAAAATAGTAGAAGAAAGCACTGTGCAGAAGCTTATGTGTAGTGTTAGAGGAAAAGTTAGAGAACTCGCCTACACTACGAAAAATCAAGCAAATTGTAATGAAAATGTACAGAAAATATTGTTATTTACTATGATTGAGAATGAAATAATAAAAACTCCTAGTATGATCTTTTTTATTCGAGAAAGAAAGTGTATTTAGGCTTTGTGCACAAATTACGTAACGCAAAAAAACGGGATTTTGGACCCCCTCTCCCCCCTATATAACAATAAGTAACACGTGACCAGACTCCCCCCCCTATAATTACGTAACGCTCACGGATCCCCTTCCCCTTATTTCTCAATTATGATAAATTTTTTACAAAATCTGTTATTGTTGTTTTATGTTTAATTATCATTTGGGTAACTTGAAATTTGTAAAGATTGCAAACATCAGTCAATTAATTTCGTTTAAGTAACTTAAAGCTATTATAAAGATTACGAAAAACATTGCCCTCATTGTACTGTATTTATTCAGGGTAATGGACGTTTTTAAAACTGTTACAAATATTAGTTCAACAAGTTTACTCAAATGTCTTTCAATTATTTAATGTATCACCAAAAAAGTTCAAAGTTTTATTCATATCACTTATATTTAGTTAAGAGATTGCAACAGTATCTTATGCAATGCATAATATTAACCTATTGAAATTTTTATAATTTAATTATTATTTTTTTAAATATATTAATCAGAGTTTTCCTTTTGATCCGTGCAATTCATGAAGAAGGGCTGTGTACGACTTATTCATGACGGCAAAAACATAGAACAAAAGGGGCAGTAACAAGTGCATTTGATGTAAGCTACACGCAGAGGAATATTGGCTGATTGAACGCAATGATTTGAATCAACATTTTTTGAGTATAAAATCAAACAACACATTGTTTTAGTATAATGCAATGATATATCATCACAAACGAAATTTCTTATCAAATCCAATATTGTTAATCAATTATGATTTCCAACAAATTCAGAAATTCAGAAAACACAGAAACTGATTCATCAAAATATTTTTGTAGATTCAACAATCAACAACAAATTTAACATAATTTCTAATTATTTCAATGGTTCTAATATGAATAACAATTTATTTTTTTCAATTCAACCGCTTTGGTCGAATCAATGCAAAGGTACATCGTTTCCAAAAATCTTATTTTTCGATTCAACCATAAGTGCTTTTTGTTTTCAATCGAAGCCTTCTTTACAGCGCTTTAAGAAACAACAGAATTTATTGTTGGTTCAAACATAAAATCGGTATTGTTTGAATAAATGAAAATTATGGGTAAGCCGTGAGTCAACAATACAATTTGTGGAATTTACACAGAAACAATACATTTCTCGGCATGTAGATGTACCGTTTATGGACAATTTTGCCAAATTAGTGACACAAATCGTCATAAGATACCCTTCGTTTAGAAGAACACATTTAAATAGTACGTCTCCATTTATCAAAGCTTTAGAATTTGGTCTGAAATCAAAAGAAAGAATTCCATTTTCCTTAAAATTTCAGCTTTCTTGCACCATTTGGCCATAAATGTGTTTCTATTATGGCCACTCCCATAAGGAATACATGCGATTGGCCATCAAAGGAACCAAAATTAGAAACTATGGCGATATTTGGTGCAGTGTTCCAGCCATGGCAAACTTGATTAATAATACAAAACAAAGCTTTGGTTCAGTTTTGATATTTTTCCTTCAAAATATGGATTTAACGCTTTCATTTTACTCATTGAAAATGGGGTTTCGCAAAAAAATTAAGTATAGTTCTTAACTAGTAACCCTTTGCTACTTGCTACTTTGCTTGGTACACAGGAAATTTTATCTATTTTCAATTGGTTATTCACTTTTGATTTATTTTTCAAATTGGTATTTTGTTACGTAACGATTTTACAAACACCCCCTCCCCCATATGTCACAATAAGTAACGGTTTCTCAACCCCCCTCTCCCCCCTTCATGCGTTACGTAATTTGTGCACAAAGCCTTATATTTTTCGTAACATTCTATAAGTAAACAATTTTTAGTTCATACTATAATGGTTATGTTTTGTATTCTCCGTGCGTGGAGTAACGATTATGATGTAGAAGGAGATGTTCACTCATCACCATGAGGCACCAAGAGTGGACAGTAATGTTTGCTAGAATGAAAGATCTGAAGAGAAAGTGTTGAAAGTTCCGTCAGTGTACGGTAGGTTGGAAATAGAATAGAAGTATTGAAAATTGAGCGAAAGGGCATGGGTAAAGTAGTACTCGAACCAAGGACGTTACTATTGCCTACCATCCCACGGCGGGGTAGGTCAAGGCACGGACGAAGATGCCGGACTTTGAGCATCTTTCAACTTAGTTTTCCTAATGCGGTGGTCCGCAGAATCGCTTAAAAATCTCATGTTCTACAAGTCTCTTCAAAAAGTCTCTCACGATTCCCTGTCATATCACACCATCCAGCGGTGCATCCGGTCAAACAAAGCTGTTAAAATTATGACCGACATACACCACATCATCCCACAAAACACACACAAAAAAAAAACTCTCAGCATCATCACCATAGTGTAAATCCTACGAAATAGTCCGTGCTGAGTCCGACTTAATTGCCATGTTCGAGTCAGTAAAAGCACTTAAGCTGCAATTTTTGAACGCAACGTAACAGTAGTGCAATGTGAATGCATTAAAATTTTATCCCGTCGGGAGTGTTTGCCTGGTGTGCTGTTTTAAGTTTTTTTTTTCGTTCAAAGTCAGTTCGAAAAAATCGTGCTTGGATCAGCTGAATTTTCCGGCAAATGCCATTTGGGTCGGCTAAATTACGCTCACGCTATTGAACTTCTTCGAGGGCTTCTTTATCGGTCATGTATGGACCTTGATAGTAAGATGAACTACAGCAGCTCCCAGCATCTTGCGCTAAAACGGAAAACTTTCCTGATCAGCTAATGGTATCTTGATGGGAGTTTGTCGAGTGCAGCGAGCAGAAAAAAAGAGAGTTAAAAATGCTTTACCAGAAGAGCAACTTTCGCTATCGATCGCAGTAGCTGGCTGATAAAAGACTGCATCAGCGCTCATATGAAGCATCGCGAATAGGGCAGAGATGAATGACTGTCGCTTGGCACGCAACTGGTTCGGAAGTGTCAAGGCGTGGTGTGGTTTTCTCCCGTTTCCCCGTCCTCGCTGTCGGTCGATGGAAAATCCTTACCCACTTGGGTAAGGAAACAAGTTTTTTCAATGAAACTTACTCCCGCTGTACCTGTCAGGGTTGGAAACGTTATCATCGAGGGTAAGTACCCTAGCAAATTAAAATAACAAACTGATAGCATAAAAGTAAGTAATAGATATCATTTTGGACTCAGCTGTTATCGCATCAACAATGTAGTTATCAACATTGACTAATTTTGAGCGTTTCCAGCCGAAATGACCTACCGACCAACTTCGAGTGTCTCCGATTGAATTGAAAATTTGTACACACGTCTAACCCGAAAAATTAAGTTTTTTTTCGCTGATGCAGAAAATTTTTGGACTCAAGAGTTTTTTTTCTCAGTTATAAAAAGGGCGTAAGCATTTTGAATAGCACTTCAATTAATAATTTGTAGCTCCAATCTTTGGTTGTACAAAAAAAAAACTGTCTAAGAACAAGTTGTGGCCCTATGTGTGAAGGTTGTGAAAAAATATACACTGAGAACAAAAATTCGGAAATCGAAAATTAACATTAAAACTTATATATCTTTTTTCATTTTTTGACTGTAAGAACTTGAAGTTATTACGCAAATTTTAGCGAAGACTCCAGGATGGAGAAATTTCAGGGAAACAAATTTCTAGAATATCAAATTTGGTGTGTTTTTCAAAACTTTAATATTTTTTTATTTCTATTAATAGACCTATTCTGATGATACAATCTGATTTTTGAGATATTTCAAAAAAAATCAGCTCCTTGTGATGATCTTTGTAAGAGCATCCGTTCTCAAGATATTTCCGATTTTCTTTTATCCTGCAACTAAATTAACGAACAATGGTTTTTTTTTCTAAAGAGGTTTTTTTTTGACTAAGAAGGGGTTCAAGCTTTTATCAGAACATTCTTCTCACCCGAGAAATACACAGTTTGTGTTCTAGTTAGGCTTTGTGCACAAATTACGTAACGCATGAAGGGGGGGGGGGTTGAACAACCGTTACCTATTGTGACATATGGGGGAGGGGGGGGGGGGTTTAAAATCGTTACGTAACAAAATGACCAATTTGAAAAAAAAATTAAAAGTGAGTATCCAATTTCCATCATTTAAATTTCCTGTGTGCCAAGCAAAGTAGAAAGTAGCAAGTACACTCAGCCAAATAATCTTAAGAACTTCATAAGGCTCATCTTATGAACGATGCTTTGGAATTTCATAACGCTGGCTTATGAATAGATTTTGTTTCACACGACGTTGTTCTTGTACGCCTTTAAGCTTTCCTGATTACAAGTGTTGATACATACTAGTGGGCAAGTCACTGGACCCATAACCTAAACATTCAAGGTTCGAATCCAGGTTGCTCCATATTTTTATTTTTTTCAACATGAATATATTTCATAAGATAAATTTATAGAATTCATACTGAATTCTTACAGCAAATAATCATAATGGAAACTTATGAATATCGAAAGTTTATTTCGCTGAGTGTAGAAAAGCCTGTTGGGATGGCGGATTCATCCGTGCCTTGACCTACCCCGCAGTGGGATGTTAGGCAATAGTAACGTTCTTGATTCGAGAACTACTTTACTCATGCCCTTTCGCTCAATTTTCAATACTTCTATTCTATTTCCAACCTACCGTACACAGACGGTACTTTCAACACTTTCTCTTCATATTTTTCATTCTAGCAAACATTACTGTCCACTTTTGATGACTCATGGTGATGAGCAAACATCTCCTTCTACATCAAGTAGAGAAGGAATAATTTATACTAGTTGAGAACTTTGTTTAAAAATTCTGGGAAATACGTCAAATGAAAGGTTTCGAATAAAATTCGGAACTGAGCCAAAACTTTGTTTTTGTATTATTAATGACGTTTACCATAACTGGTACACTGCACCAATTATCACTATAGTTTTAAATTTTGGTTCCTTTCATGGCCAATCACATGTGTTTCTTATGGGAGTTGCCATAATAGTAACACATTTATGGCCAAGTGGTGCATCTGAAATTTTAAGAAAAATGGATTAAGTCTATCTTTTGATTTCCGACCAAATTCTAAAGCTTCGATAAATGGAAACGTACACTGAAAATAAATTTCTTACATTAGCTATTCGTAAACATGGATTATGCACATAGAACAAATGTCTCGTAAATTATATGAAACATTTATATTGCTTGTCTTCTAACAAAACGCTATCATTACACCTTTTTTGTACAATGCACAAAATTAATTTCGTAAAGAGCAGAATAACTCCTCGTGATTGCCTTTTTTTTTCAAATATATTTTGAGCCGATAAAGTAGAACTGTCAGTCGTTCATGCAACCACCCAAGAGCCGTTTCTTTTAATTGGTAACAAATTACTCGTAGCTATTTGTATTGTTTTCGTAGAATGAATGAATGTTCTTTTTGTGTCAACAAATGCTTTGTGTTTTGACACTTACGCGTGTGGCTTTTTATACGAAGGTAGCTTCGTAGAAAGTACACATCAGTTTCGTTGCAGAAAACAACGAATAGAGTTGTTAGTCCTACCTTCGATCGTAATATAAACGAAAATTAATTTTCAGTGTACTATTTAAATGTGTTCTACTAAACGAAAGGTATCTTATGACGATTTCCATCACCAATTGGCGCAATTTTCCATAAATCGTACATCTACACGCTGAGAAATATATTGTTCTGTATAGATTGAACAAATTTTGTTGAATTTTGTTTCAACAACATTAATTCGACCAACGGGGAATTGAAAAAAAACATTGTTTTTTTTATTAGAACTATTGAAATAATAAGAAATTTTGTTGAATTTTTAATTGATTGTTGATATTACCAAATTATTTTGTTGAATCAATAATGATTTCGATTTAAATAATTTAAAGACATTTGAATAAACTCGTTGAACTAATATTTGTAAGAGTTTAAAGAACATTCATTAACCTAAATAAATGCAGTACAATGAGTGCAATATTTTTCGTAATCTTTATATTAGCTGTAAGACACTTAAATGAAATTAATTGAATGATGTAAGCAATCTTTACTTATTTCAAGTATATTAGAATTAAACAAAAAAGCAACAACAATACCAGTTTTTGTGATGATTTTATCACAATTGAGAAATGGGGGGGGGGGTCCGTGAGCGTTACGTAATTAAAGGGGGGAGTCTGGCCACGCGTTACTTATTGTTACATAGGAGAGGGAGGGGGTCCAAAATACCGTTTTTTTGCGTTACGTAATTTGTGCACAAAGCCTAAGCGACAAGAAGCTCTAAAGGACGCTGGAGAGGAAGACCGAGAGAAAAGTGGCTACATCAAGGCGGTGCGCTATGGGAGGTCGGTTCAACCGGCCAAAGAGTGAAAAAGTACCTGGCTAATATGGACATACATGTCAGCGAAGTAGCGTCCACTGGTTTCGAGCTGCAGGCAACACGCAGCTGCAGCGGCTGAATAAGATGGTCAACCTCGATTTAGCCAGCGAATCACGACGTGGCGGTGGTTATGGATGACGAGATCTATCTCACCCTGAATGGCAACGACTGGGAGGGCACTTTTTTTACTTCCCCCACGAAGGAAGTGAGCTCTGAGGTGAAGTTCATTTCCCACACACCAAGTTCGTCAAGAAGGTGCTGCTGTGGCTAATATGATTATCGAGAGAGAAGGGAGATGTTAAAGCCGCTCTTTTTCGCCTGACCGGCTTGCCAGAACGGAAAATTTATATAATGAAATGCCTTCCGGAAGTTGCACCGTTCATCAAGAAATACCATAAGGGCGAACGAGCGGTGGTCTGGCTGGAAACGAAGTCGTATTCACTACTCGAAGCGATCGTTGGAGGAGATGGGGCGGCTGAATATCGATGTGGTACCCGTCGACGAGCCCGCCTAACGTCCCCCCAGCTGCATCCCATCGAGAATTTCTGGGCCAACCTGAAGCGAAAAATCTACTCCAACAATTTTGTCGTGAAAACTTAGTAGGAATTTATAAATAAACGAAGAAAGAACTCAAAAACATGCCTACACGCATGTGTTATCCGCCATGCGAATGTTCTGGTAAACTGCCGGAAGACCGCTCACAAGGGCGTAGAATGTTTTTTTGCAAGTAAGCTTAAATAATTACCTTCCATGGGAAATTTATCAAAAGCAATATGTCTGAGCTTTAATTTTATCACCATCCGAAAAAGTTTATTTTTTTTGTTAATGTTTTAATGTTAGGAGGTATTGACGAGTCAGGTTGAACAATCTAACATGGAATTCGTACAACAACAATAACAGGCTTTTTCACCTTAAAAGGCTCCCAGGTTCTAGCTATAGCTCAGCAAAAATTGTTCGATTCCTACGTGCAATATTTCAAATTTATTGCATTTTTGTAGGGTTAGAATTTCTTTGCTTTTGTATGCTCTCTATTCAATTACCACATGATCGACCTGAAAATTCGACGATTGAGATGTACTGTTAATTCTGTTATAGTGATTTGTAGAAAATACGTTGCAGTGAATCTTATTCCATTTACGTCAGTAAATTGTGATCTTGCGTTAATATAGCAAAGAAAGTGCAAATCTTTGCATAAGTTATAGAAACGTTTTACTCAAAATTGATCTTATTGTAGACTCGTTCTTGAATTGTTATCTATTCCTTTTGGTATCTTTCTCGACATTATCTTTTGTTACTCTACGATATCTGATTCGTTTGGCACATGTCGTCAGCGTTTATTTTAAACTATCTAAATCCAAATTTTTGCATCAAGTCTAGAAAAAAAAGCCCTATACAGCATTAGAATCGAACCCAGTTGCCACTAGATGGGTACGCTTTTATCCGCTGGAACCACCACAGACCGAAGGTAAGGGAGGCCCTGGTCCTAAGTAACAATTCCATTAACCTTATGGGACATTCTGGTACGTTAGTTGGTTGAAACTATTTTCGAATCTACCATGCCGGCCGAAATAAGCATGTTGCCGAGGACGGAGCCCAACCGAATGATACCATTTTCCCAGAAACAAAGTGGAGCCACATTGAAATTGAAATGTCGTTACCAGAGGGTTCAGGGCAGCAACAGCTTCACCACTAACACCATCACCACTACCAGGATACAGGACACATTTCCATCACAACCCCACATCAGTGCATTGGACAAAGAAAGCAGAAAATACACACTCAGTCACTGTGTCGGGCGACAACAATAGTGAGGTAGAGATAGATGGAGAGAGAGTGAGAGAGAGAGAGAGAGAGCAATCTACAGGGAAAATACAACAACCAGTGCAGTCCAGTTGGTTAACCAGATTGACCATTCGGACACCGGTAGATATCTCTTTTCTGTACACAACAAACAAACAGTTCAGTGGGTCCTGGAAACTGGGATGTGGATTCCGAGAGGAGGGGGTCACGGCCACAGCAATAGATCGAAAATAATGCACTTTGTTGATCAAAGCTGCTGGCACACCTGATTTCCCATCAAAAGCCAGGCATAAATAGCGATGCAGCCACCGGCATCATCAGCAGCACCATCGTCGTCATCTTCTCAAATACAGCTCATTGAACAATGGACAAATACCTAAACAATGAAACTCGATTTGCAAGTAAATTAATAATAAATGCTTCGGATACATACGGTATCTGGTTTCCAAATGTCTCTATCCGGGTTCAACATACGCCCGCACAAAGGCACAGGTTCAAAGCAACTTATCCCACTAACTACGCTGGAAGCCATTCAATCAATTTGTTGAGAATACAGACTTTGGGCTTACCCTTAAATTAGTCATAATTTCGATGGATTAAAACGTATGATTAAGTTGCAATTATTCCGGCTCCATACTTTACCTAAGTTCCCCCTAATTGTATCCAACGAAAAGCAACTCACATATAACGATTTTGGTAAATGATATGGGAAAATCAGTTGACCGTCAGTACTTTCATCATTGGCAGCTTGATTCTCGGAATAATAGCCCGAGCTCGGTCCGGTCTGGCACAAAAAGCTGCTTTCTGGTACCATTATTTCCATGTCCATCAACTGTCAATCTGCAGAAAGGTCTCCAGCACGGTGAACCACATCCTTTCATTCATTTTCCCATGAATCCATAGTAGCGAAACTTTCTGTTCATTTAAATAACAAATTCGAAAAACTATTAATATTTTCTTTACCCTACCGATATGCCATAGGTGGGGGAACAAAAGTCCTGATGGGAGAACAAATGCCCCAACCTCAGGGCAGTTCACCAAGCCATCGGAAAAGGCACCCACAGTGACTATTTTTTCCCACCTTCCCACCTCCCGCAGCCCCAGTCGGAAAACCACAAAGAACCAAATTGCTAAACAAATTGCTTTCCCAGGGATCCGTTGCGATGACGCAACCAGCAGCTCCCGGTCGACAGTAACAACCAATGGTGAATTAATATGTGTCTATGTATGCATGTTGAATGCTCCAGTTTTCTATAGTCTCGAAACTAAAACCGCATTTAGTATTATTTTGCCTCAACTCACCTTCTCCAATGAAACTTTCAATTAAGCATACCAAATTCTACGAATTGTGTGTCCTGCTGGGTTGAGAATTGAGTGGTTTTAGTTTTGATTTATTTGCTGACATATTTTCCAGGGGGAACATTCGGCAGGTGGTATCCAGCCGGGGTGGATCGACGGGAGTGCTGAAGAACTAATCTGCGTGAAATTTATTATGGAAATCTAAACAACTAAAAGTTATTTTCGTTCGTTGAAGAGGTACGCTTTGGCGTAGATTGATCGCAACGAATTAAGCATGTTGTATCACAACATCGACACTCATTTCGTCCTTGGTATGGTCATTTGGTATGCTGATTGGTTGTGGTCATGTTAAGATTTGGCTCCCTCTAGAATAGAATTATGCCGTGGACCATATCTAGCGGGAAGTTGTTGAACACAAAAATGAAACAACGTCATATTTCCTGCAGCGAAATCGTCATAAATAGTAGTTTATGATGTCCATAGCAACATTATGGTGGTATTCTGATTCCAGATAGCTATCTATGTCGTGCTTTTGTGACAGACTCTGAACGCAATTTTTCGTGGTATCCCATCAAATACCCCAGTCAGTGGCGTCTCATCTTCATGTGCCTTTGTTGCATTACACAACCTATTTATCTCTTATTGGATACATGGGATTATCGGTGCTGTTTTGCTATGAATTGATTCTCAGAAACTAGTACATCGATTATATGCACTGTTAGACCTGTCTTGTTTTCCGCAAAAGTAGCTTAGTAATATTTTCAAATAGAATCAAATCATCAGTTCCCATGATTGAATCAATTTGCATTAGCATTGACGTTGCACGCCTCGGGGATGCCGGATCTACGATGAGTTACCCTTGAAGTCGCATGCCACAATTAATCAGAACCAGTTACTAAAACGTTTCTTCTTCATTCAATAATTCCACAAAGTCATTCCTCGATCGTTTACCTGGCCATGATAGGACCGACTTGCTTTACTTTACTTTTAACCACACTTTTAGTTCAAGTTCATTTTCTATCAGTTTTGGAGTTTTAACGAGCTTTGCTTCTTCATGATTGCCCTAAATTTTTTCAATTGGGCGAAGTTCCGGAGTGTTTTGGAGGGTTGACGTCTTTGGTACAAAACTACATTATTATCTTTGTACCAGTTTAAGACGGGCTGCATAGTGGCAAGATGCCAAATCCGGCCAACCAGTGTCGGGCCATCGTGAGATCTCAAGAAGGGCAGAAGTCGTTTTTGGAGGCATTCGTCCTTTTTAGATTTGTCCGTTGACGGTCCCAAAGGTGATGAAGGGTTGACTCATTTTGCCACATCCGCAGATCGCTTGCCAGACAAGGAATTTTTTGCGAATTTCGGCTTTAACGGAGATATTCGGCTCGTCCATCGCTAATGTGAACGGTTTTGTGAGCCACCTCTGTACAGTTTTCTTGCACGAGTTTTGGCCACTGAGTTCTGTTTATCGCTCCGGTTCGGTGCCTTCTGGACCTTGTACACATGTAATCCAGAACGTTTCATTGTTTTCTGCACAAAACAACTGAAACTTTCGCCTTTTTCGCAACATCCCTGATCGAAATGTTGGGATAACGCTTAAATTGGTTCAATACCATCCTGCCTTCTCCGGATTTGATGTGCCACGTTTTTTGCCACTACCATTTTTCCGCTTGGTTGTCTTATGGTCCTTAAACGTTTTGATCACATGAGATACGGTTGAATGTGCGATTCTGAGCTGTTTTCCGATCACTCGATGAGAAGCGTTTGGGTTTTCGAAGCGAGTGCCCAAAATTTGTTGGCGCACTATTTCTTCATTTGAAACCATCACTGAAATCACTCGACCGATTTTCACGAAACTCATTGTCAATTGTGTACACAACACAATGAAATACATTCAATTAAAATTTCAATAATTTTTACCCACACGCTAAAAAGTTACGAACAATTGCGTGTGTCCAAATTTCATCGAATACAGTCTTTATGCAGTAGATATCAAAGGAAAAGATAAATAAATAGTCGGAGAGAATAGTTAAACAAAATGCCCTGTACACCAACAGAACAATAATTTATTTAAAAATGGCCGTTGGGAGCATCTAGTCTAAGAAGGTTACATGATGCTCCATTTATTTGCAAACGGTTGGGACTCAAGCATTATATTTAGTCCTAGCCCCATATTGCTTATGGTTATTGTGCCATTACTCGCTCTCTGAAAAGAGCACAAAGTCTGAAAATATGGTGCTCCTCTGACGGTGCCCATGTAACATTGCCAAAACCATCCAGCTTTATTAGGTTTTGTTATAGTTTTATGAAAGTCAGAGCTAAAAATAAATTTGGTTTTATTATGGCACCAAGAGGTGGCAAGAGGTTTTATATTTTAGTCAGGTTTATGAGAACCTACACAGTTTATTTACAACGATTTTAAAAGCTTGTTTTCTCAAATTCCTATCAAAATTTTTATTCAACTTTGTGAACTCGTAAAATGCTGTTTTGAAATTCCGATTTAGGACTCACTCATATTATCTTATTATGGTTAGTTGAAAAAGCATCTTAAACCCATTTTGCCTCCAGTAAATGCATTAAACGGCAAATTGGCATTTAAGGATGTCATGTGGTTTTAAAACGGCAAAAAACATGACCAAATAGTTTTGTAGTAGTAACTGCGAAGATTAATTGGCTTTTTGTCCAAACTTTGATTTTTTCCAATCGCCCTATTGAAATATAAGGAATAATTGAAATGTGGAAAAATAAATGCACAAAACTTTTAATGTAATGCAAATGAACTGTAGCTAGAAGACCAATTTCGGCATTGTTTAAGATAACCTGATTGAGTTCCATAAATTTTCAGGAAACTCATGATTAATTTATCGATTATATTTGTTTCAATATTGTTTTTGTTGTTGTAAACTCGAATAATTTCCGAGTTGCATTAATTAAACGCCCATTATGTCAATGTTCGTGATAAAATTAATTGCGCTTATGATTGAACGCATGATATGCTGAAAAAACTCAATTTGTTTTAGATTTTTTGCTGCCAAACAAAATTTCCCGCAACACTAGAATGTTTCTTAGATATTATTGACTGCTAAATGAATCAGAAAAGCAGAACAACGAAAAACAATCGCGATATTACAGTGAAGTTTGACAGCTGTGGCCATTTGACCGCTCGCAGGTTTTCATGATAGCCAAAAGGTTTTATGAAGGTTCTCAAGTGATCATAACATCTTTCACTAGAACATTTTCAAAATCTTCATGATCATATAAAGGTTTTATTAACTTGTTTTCACCACCGTCTATAGAGTGGTTCACTATGTACAAATTTCGACTTTAAAGAAGCATTGAGGAGGTGTTTTAAGACAAAGCAGTTTTGAATGTAGTTTTATCAACAGATTCGGGAGGACTGCTATACGGCTGTCATAAAATTAAAATTGTTACTTTGGCTGTTTGGTGTACAGAACAAAATTTAATTTAAAACTGGTTATTGGGAGCATTTAGTCTATGAAGCTTAAGTGATGTTCCATTTCTCTTCAAACGGTTGGGACTCTAGCAACTTTAGTCCTAGCCCTATATGGCTTACCCAACATCTTTGGGTGTTTTTTTTGTCAATTGATGGATCGTAGATTGAGGTGAAAAAGAGCCCATTGCCAGTCAATAATTCCAGATCAAGCTTTCCACGAGCATCAAATATGTGGCAAATACTCTTGAATACTCGTTTAATAATCGCATTGACAAAAATCAGTGGGGTTGTGTTTAACACACGACCGGTTGACGTAGACTACGTTAAACCCTCTGATTAGTTTTGTAGCGGAACATTGCAACACAGGTACTGTTCTAGTTGGAACAATCTATGATTCGCTTGTTAGAAATTATTTGGCGGTCCTGAAAAGGTACGTTTGGTTTTAATGTTGGTATGATGAAAGGTCAACGGCTGTGCTGGTAGTGGTGATTAAGTTGACCAGCTGTAGACCATCAGGGTCTGTTTGGGAATTCGAAGTCATAAATTAATGATATTTTTGTAAGTTGACAGTCATGAACAACTCCAACTGATTGAATAGTCTCGAAAATCTATCGAGAAATGTTTATGTTCTAGTTATTTTCAAATTTTCATTCAACCTACTCTTGCCGTAAGGCGTAGTCCAAATAGTGTGGATTTGACCTAATAAATCGTTAGATCAGCTGTATGTTACAAAATTATATTGTACACGTTTTAAAAAGGTTCAAATGTAGATACAGCTTCGAGTTGAAGACCCTTCTCCAGCGTCTTACGAACACGATAAGTTAGTAATTATTTGTGATATAAAGTACTGTTAAAATGTCTCCATGGTACACAGTACTCAAAAAACATCCGTAAACTTGAAATGAGAAGAAAAATTAGAATTTTCCATTTATTTCCAACTACCTCTATTTCTTATCTTAACAGATACGCGTATTTGTCTACAATGTGCAGTCTTCTTCAGTATCGTGTACTAATAACTCGACTCGAGTATCTGTCAAAATAAGCAATAAAGGTTATTGAAATTACATGGAAAATACTGATTTTTCTTCTCATTTCTAGTTACGGGTATTCCACTTAACAGCTCAAACTTTGTAGGATTCATCCATAAACTTACCGAAAATGTGATCGATGCACTGAAATCAATGGGGTACAAAGCTCGTTTAGACACGTCTATGCCAATTTGCGATTCTTGTCGATTATTCAACAATGGAAACATTAAAATCTATAATAATGCACACCTAGTTGAAGAATCACAACCATCTGAGTCAAGGAACTATCTGGAAGAGATACTTTCAGCCACATCAATAGCAAGCTTCGTCTTAGTAATAGCTGCGTCTCAGGAAAGCGTTACACCGAATTTCTCCATTCTTCATAACGTTGAATTGTTTTTTTTCAGACGTTAAACTCGAACAGAAGGATTCAAATTTGTTGAGTAAAACTCAATCTTGCACAGTCAACTAATTACAATATTAAATGTAGCAGTATGAATGGCAACTCATTTTTCCCTTACTAATCGAAACAAATCTGTGGCGCCATCTGTTAGCTTATTGTTACTTGATATCTTGAAGCAAACCATGTTTTTACACAGGTTAATAAGATGAAGTCGAACGTCTGTCTGCGTTTTACGCTAGAATAGCTGGGATTAACGTTTCACCAGTTTCTACAAGGAAATTGAAAAGTTCAGCTTACCCCCGGAAGAAATACATAGCAATTAAAGAAGGATTACGTAAACTTTTGTTTGGTGTCTAGTTAGACGGGGACCAGAACCAACTGAAGCAAGACGCTGCAGATTTCAACGAAATGATCTCACAATTTTAGGAAAAATTAACAGTTCAGAGTGTACGAGAGATGACAAAATGAGGATTTTGTCACCGTTGCCAAAATCATGGAGCATTCAGAATGTATTGAGATAATGTGACGTACATTTATATCTGGTGAAGCAAGCCCCAGACTTCACTGTAGTGGAAGGAATTTTTCAATTCTGAGTGATAGGATTGATCACGGTTTGCACTTCCAGGTAAAGAATGAAATTCAACAGTTCTATGACAGTGATTTTGTAAGGAGAGCCATGCTAAGGCAACATGATTTTGTTTCTGTGAAGAACAACAACAAGCGACACGTTAAAAAACGATTACTTTTTTGTTAATTACGAGAAGTTTACATAAGTTTCAAAGAAAATAGTAGAAATATGGAGGGCTTCAGCTCCTTTGCCGCATTACGCCCACATCATTTTAAATTACTTGGATGTTCTGGTTCTGGTTCACATAACATTTGCGTTTGTACCATCCATGAGAACATTGAATTGATAGCACATACCTTGCAAAAATATTCAATCGGTACTGATTCAAACCTATACATGGATAAAATATTATGCAATCAAAACTATGTTATGTTCGTGAATGCGACCTTTGTCCAGCCCGCAACTTATCTGATATAACTTACTAGCAATGAATTTCAACAGATCGTTGCAATCCTGAAACGCTTATTCAACAGGTTGATGAATTATTATTGTACTTTTGTGCGAAGTTGGAAAAGTAACACACAATTTTAAGAAATTTCTTCAGTCTATATTTTTAGAGCAAACAAAATTTACATGAAAAACGGAGAAGTTGTAGTAGTATGTGAATTTTCTGAAAATTATTCATTTTTGCTTCAAGATGCTGCGCAAAGTAGTTATTGGAATAACGATCAGGCTACAATTCATCCGTTTGTCATTTATTATTCAGTGTCGGGAACGCTAAAAACTTTGAGCTTAATTGTCATTTCTGAGGTTCTTAAGTAGTGTGATTGGGATCGTTCTACTAATACGCTCAAAAAAGTTAAAAAAAAAAAAATAGTGTTTAAAAAAGTGAAAGTTCTTAAGCATGATATCGTTGCGGTCCAAGCTTTGAATAAAAAAAGCTCTATATATGTCAGATGGAGCTGCATTGCAATGCAAAAGATTTTTTTTGGCAGGCCTTTTTATATATAAATCCAAGTACAATATTGATACTAAATTGCATTTTTTTGCCACATCCCATGGAAAAGGATTGTGATGATATTGGTGTGATGCGATTGGTGTGACATTGAATCGAATGGCTCGAAATGCAAGTCTAAAGGGCGATACGGTCAAAATTTGGTCAATATCAACTTGACGTAATTCTTTCAATTTTGCATTTAAAAAACCTGAACACCCTTCATTTTGAAGGTGTGTGTGTGTAGAATGTTGCTCCTATTTTGATTTTGGAATTCACTCTTCAGTTGTCAAAATGCCGTCCAAGCAAGAAGAGCAGCGTATCAAAATTTTGCTCGCGCATCGCGAAAATCCGAGCTACTCGCACGCAAAGTTGGCAAAATCGCTAAAAGTTGCCGAATCAACCGTTACAAATGTAATTAAAGTGTTTGGGGAACGTTTGTCGACAGCCAGGAAGTCTGGATCGGGGGGAAATCAAAAACCGGAAGCCGCTGAGACGACAAAGAGAGTTGCCAGTAGTTTCAAGTGAAACCTAACCTATCTCTCGAGATGCCGCAAATAAGCTGGGTGTATCGTCTACAACCGTGCATCGAGCAAAAAACGAGCCGGACTATCGACTTACAAGAAGGTAGTGACTCCAAATCGCGATGATAAACAAAATACGACGGCCAAAGCGCGATCCCGGAGGCTGTACACGACGATGCTGACGTAGTTTGACTGCGTGGTAATGGACGACGAAACCTACGTCAAAGCCGACTACAAGCAGCTTCCGGGACAGGAGTTTTATACGGCAAAAGGAAGGGGAAAGGTAGCAGATATTTTCAAGCACACGAAACTGTCAAAGTTCGCAAAGAAATATCTGGTTTGGCAAGCCATCTGTACCTGTGGCTTGAAAAGCAGCATTTTCATAGCTTCCGGGACCATCAACCAAGAAATTTACGTGAAAGAGTGTTTGAATAAACGTCTGCTGCCTTTCCTGAAGAAACACGGTTGTTCCGTACTGTTTTGGCCGGATTTGGCATCTTGCCATTACGGTAAAAAGGCCATGGAGTGGTACGCCGCCAACAACGTGCAGGTGGTTCCCAAGGACAAGAACCCTCCCAACACGCCAGAGCTCCGCCCAATTGAGAAATACTGGGCTATTGTCAAGCGGAACCTAAAGAAGAAAAACTGCTAAGGACGAGCAGCAGTTCAAGGCAAACTGCTTTCTGCGGCGAAGAAGGTGGACAAGGTGGCTGTACAAAATCTGATGGCAGGGGTCAAGCGTAAGGCCCGGCAATTCGGATTTGGAAAAGCGGAAGCCTAACTGAATATTTTTCTGAATTTTATACTAATTGAACTTGAAAAAGAAATGTAATTTGATTTTTAAATAAACGATTTCACCGATTTACACGCGTTTTCCCTTGACCAAATTTTGACCGTATCACCCTTTATCTTTGGAACATTGGATGTTCAATCAACAGAGGAGTTATGTTAACGGGCTAACACAAATATAGTTATTACTAGCTGAACCCGGTGCAAATAAATGAATGAAAATTTAATAGAACTGGCACGTTTCTTTTTTCTAAATGGATCGGGTTAAAATATTTTCGTTTGTTTATGTGTGTAATTACTGCAAAAAACAGAGGTTTGTGTTTTTAATTCAACCCTTGGATCGGTAGTTTTTTCTGTTTAGAAACATTTCATAGACAAAATATTTATCTTCAAACGAATCCGTATTCTGTCAGTTTGAACATAAGTCTTGCATAACCTTAGATCAACTTCTTGTGGATAATGCATCACTAAGAGTAATTGAAGCATACCCACTGTTGACTAAGAAAGGGTTAAACTTCTATCAGAACATGCTGCTTACTCGAGAAATACACATTTTTTGTTTTAGTTGCATGAATAGTTCTCTTGCTTGGTTCAAATTTCTGTTTCATTTTTTTGAGAGCCCCTTTCCCGCTTCTCCAGAGGGAAGGTGTCTCTAACCACCTAAGATAAATATCTTGCTTAAAACCCTCACATGCCAAATTTGGTTCCATTTGCTTGATTAGTACTAGAGTTTTGCAGAAATTTGTGTTTCATTTGTATAGAAGTCCTCGCCATCATAATAAGAACCTTCTCCGGCTCAACTCTCATGTCTGGTTGACATTTGTGTCTAATTTTCATGAGAGCCCATCCCTTCCAGAGAGTCTCCTCTCCATATAAACATTTTTTGGCTTCGAAAACGCATACTCACCAAATTTGGTTCCATTTGCTTGATTAGTTCTCGAGTTATGCACAAATTTGTGTTTCATTGGTGTGAGAGCCCCCCTTTCAAGAGGGGGGAGGGGTCTCGAACTAGAACTTTTTTTGGGCCTAAAAATCCCTGCATACACATTTGCATAGCAGTAGGGATAGCTCTTATGTTTGGTTTAAATTTGTGTTTCATTTGTATGGGTGCCTCTCTTTCCAGAGTGAGAAGAGGTCTCAAATCACCATAAAAAAATTTCTTTCCTTCAAAAACTCGGCCATACCAAATTTGGTTCCATTTGCTTGATTAGTTCTAAAGTTATCCAAAAATTTGTTTTTCATTTGCATGGGAGCTCCCATGCATAACACTATTTATCACTTACATTTTATTTCATTCAAAGTTTATTTAACACAACATTCTTATGGTAACTTTCAAATAGTTCATCCGATAGTCTTGATTTTAAGTAGTGAATTGTAGGCAATTATATCACCGACAAACCGACATGAATGACAATAGAAAATGTCTTAATATTTCTGTTCAAATCATATTACTGACATCTATCTTCGTGTTCGCTGAGAACGTTTATTGAAGCCACGAACACGCTTGGGAACTTGATAAGAAGGTTCATGTCTGAGCAATTCTGGGCACATTTATTTGATCTAGATAAAATGATTCTATAGGTTTTGACACATGGGATCGCTGCACATTTGAATCTTTCGTTATGGATTCTTGATCAATAGTGAAGATTGAGTTTCATGTCGGTTTGTCGGTGATTATATGTGCAATTCAAAATACCACTTGTTGCTCCCTTGCGCTGAACTGGCCGGCTTGACGTGCCGCAAGGGCTCAGTAGGGATTCCAGGACCCGAAGCTAAGAGTCAGTTCCATTGTGATTATATCACATCAATTATTTTTTCCACTATAGCAGCAGCACATCGATATTGTAGATATACTATTCTTTATAATTTCAGGTCATCCCAGGAACTCCTTAGTATTTTAAAATAATTTAGAATATATTTTGTTATTTCGGTGGTTATGATAATTTGTCTAAGGTTAGTAGTGCATGAGCGAGCCAGTCCACAATTGCAGCAGGATCACAATCTGTAGATATGTGAATACCATTAAAATTGGTATTATCATTTTATACTATTACATCCCTTCGCTATATTATCTATATTCTATGAAATTTTCACTGAAAAAAAAAATGTAGGAAGCATTATGTACGACAAATTCTACTCAAAATAGTATTTCCCTTATTCACAAAAACTATATAATTTAGAATCATTGCTTTCCTGTTTCCCATTATCATTTATAGATCCAGACCAATAAGAGTTATCGGACTTTTTTTTTGTCTGGTTTTACTTAATCTACGTTTTTGGCATTATTCATGCTTATATAAAATTTATTTCTCCTAATTGTTTGCTGTCTTCAGCTTTTCCAAGACTATTAGGATAATAAAACATATACAGTTACAACCCAGTGGATAACAGGTATATATTATACTTACGCTTATTATGTTATTTGACTATAACTGTGAAAACAAATTCTTAATAGATATTAATTTTATCGAAGCTGTAACAGCGGATATCTTTCGATGACCAGCTAAGTTACGGACATATATTCTACTATAGTTTACTGGCTTGCACGTATTTTTATTTTTACATTATAACGTCAAATTTTATGTAGAAGGAGATGTTCACTCATCACCATGAGGCACCAAGAGTGAACAACAATGTTTTTGGCTAGAATGAAAGATATGAAGAGAAAGTTTTTGATAGTTCCGCTAGTGTGCGGCAGGATTGGAAATGTAACAGATGTTTTTAGGAAAATTGAGCGAAAAGGGCATGTATACAGTGGTACTCAGACAAGGACATTTTTGCCTAACATCCCACTGCAGGGTAGGTTGAAGGAGCACGGACTAAGTCCGCCACTTCGAAGGCCTGTTGAAGTGGCGGACTTAGTCCGACACTCTTCAACCTACTCCGCAGTGGATGTTGAGAGCAAAATGTCCTTGGTTCGGTACCACTGTATACATGCCTTTTCGCTCAATTTTCTAAGCATCTGTTACATTTGCAACGTCACACTAGCGGAACTATCAGAAATCTCTTCATATCTCATTCTAGCCAAAAACTGTTGTTCGCTCTTGGTGCCTCATGGTGATGACGAACATCTCCTTCTACATCATAATCGTTATTCCTCGCACGGAGAATATAGAACATAACAATTAATGTATGTCAAATTTTAATTTTATTTTATGATATTAAATGATATGAAATTATTGCATTTAAATCCATTTGATACAAATTGCTATAGTAACTGTGAGATTCACTACAAAAAGTTTTTGTGATTCAAGGAAACGGAACAGCACTTCGAAATTTTGGTTTACTATTCTTCCTATGCTATATAATTTCAGATCATCCATGGATATTCCAGGTATTGTACAATATGTTTGAATCAATTTGTTTTCTCATAGCTACTATATTGTCTCAGCTTCCAGGTTTACAGATGGAATTGTTACAATCATTCTTACATTCATTTACTTTATTAAATATCATTATAATAATCATTGACTATATTTTTTATCAGTTTAATATTCACTATATTTTATATATTACTACATGACATTGAATATATTTGGGCAGGGAGGGAGCATCAGGGTATCATTCAAGCTGGAATTGGACAATGGAGTGGTATGACAACCGGCGTCTAGGAGGGAATAAACAGTATCATTTTCTTATCGTACCGATTTGATTGTGATGCTATGAATTCTACCTAACAGTTTCAGTGAGAGTGACGCGCCCTTCTTAACAAGCCATCCCGTAGAAAGCTAATGAGCATTGCGAATTGAGTATATGCGATTTGTTGGATCGTATCGTTGGAAGGAGAATCTTATGTGCCCGCGGGTTTCGCGTAAGTGTCTCTGCTTACGGGTCCGCCCCACCGTTTTTGGCCCTTCATACAGCGTTACTGTGAATGCAACCCGGTAACTCAATTTGATCTTGCTATTAAGTGGAGCTGCATACATGACAAGGTCGTAGAAGGGATGGTGGCTACCTTACATACATACATACATACAATTCAAAATACCACTTGTTGCTGATTTAGAATTGCGGTTTACACAATCATAATTTGCCATCGAACACATAGGTTTTCTTGAAACTAATCAATGTTTCAAAAATGCACTCAAAATAGTTTCTTCAGAAACTTTTTTGTTTAAAACTTCTGCTTCCAGTTAAAATCATTAAATGCGCGTTTAGATGCGCGTTTGCATGGATTATTTTGACTAAAATATTTACCTGCACTTAGTAATTCAGAAAAAGCACACCAAAAATGAAAAAGTGCCACTAGTTATTAAGGCCTGTGCCAAAAATAATGTGTGATCAGCATTAATAAAAATTAGGAATGAGCAACAAAAGACGAGAAAAGATCTTCGGATAATCTAATTGTGACCGGTAAATCTGTCAAACAAACCCAGCAGCTATTAGTATATATGCAATTAAATACGGCAGTAGTTCACGCCAAACCATGTAACCTGAAACGCCTAAACTATTCGCATATGTCTTTTAATTTTGTTGGATTTTCCCATAAAAACAGTAAAATGAGCAATGGATAAATAAATATCTGTTGCTCATTTCTACTGTTTTTTATGGGAAAATCTAACTTTTAAAGGTTAAGAGACATATGCGAATGAGTTTAGTGCTCTAAGTGCCTGAATTCTGACGAGCTACTGCCAGCTGTCAGAATGCGTCATATACTGGTCTAATCTTGCTTTATTTAATAGATTTACTGGCTACAATTAGATTAATCCAGCGATCTTTTTCTCATCTTTGTGCTTGCTCATTCCTAATTTTTGTACTGCTGATCACACGTTATTCGTTGGCACAGGCCGTAATAATTTTACTGGTACCTTTTGACATTTTTTATTGCTCAAATCTCTCTTTTAATTGATGATTAATTATGCTGCCGATTATTTTTGTGATAGAAATTTGACGAAAAAATAAAGATACGTATTTTGATTCGTTTTTAATTTGAGCATTATCATCAAGTTTTTACTATAGAACATTTTATTTTTTCGAGTAGTCTAATATTCTGTCCATAAAACCCTATTAGTTCCCTACGATTCGTTCTCAAACAATCAATAGTTTTCGAGTTAAAATTGTTTGACTGAAACTCATTCAAAGACTCCTACGACCTTTTCAAAACTTTCTCGAGAATGAAATTGTTTTTCCATCAATGGAAAACGATCAGATCAAAGTATGTGGGAAATCTCATTCCAATCAACGACCATAAAGTTTGGTCGATCGGACATTCGGCGTGGAATCCGTCAATAGATAGACGACTACCGGCTCGACCTGGAGGAAGTGCACGGTTTCGGGCCCCCACATTTTAGGGGCTGGCATAAAATGTGTTTCACTGATTCGTTAGAACGGTTTGGACATAGTTTTACTAAGGACCAAACAATAACCCACAAGTTAATAGCCCCCGGGCCTCCACTACTGTAAATTCGGCCCATGTTTTCATATTAATTCAATTAGTGTCTACCTCATTTATCGACACGCATATGTCGATAACTGAAATCTTTCTAAGTCCGTCTTACGTGCTGTATAGTAGCGTTGAATAGCATAGCCCAGAGAAAAGAGGTTCACGAAACTGCAGTATGAAACAAAAATCATAAGAAGGAACGGGTCAAAGCAAAGTAATGAATACATTTCGATATTAACCAACCATTTGTGTTGCTATAAGTATAAATTAGATGATAACATTATTACTAAACACCAACGCCGTCCAACGTCAAAATCGCTGTTTCATCCATGATATAACCAACCTCTAATTTTTTTCTGGCAACTTTATTTAAATCTACTATTTGCAGTATCGTTACATTTCATCATGTCTGAACTGTGATTTGATCCGATCTCTCTTGTCTTATGTCATAAGCTTTGGAGCTGAAATATAATTGGCTTTGTGTTGTGAAAAATTAATTATTTATGTTCGATCTTCGACATGGGTGGATTATATCAAACAGTAAAAGTTCAATTCAACCAGTTTCCAACCACCCTTGCCAAGGTAATGAATTCCTTTGAGTGTTGAGAACATTTAGATGTAAAGCTTGTGCAAAGCCACCCGGAAAACAATCACCCGTATCCAGAGGCGTATTCAGAGCTACTTGATATTTGAGGTCCCAAATGAAAAGACAAATCTAAATAAAAGTGAATTCTCCACGGGATGAATTCTCAAATTAGGGCTCTGTTAGGTCACAGTCACAGTGGGGTGATGCATGATCTGCTAACACACATCTCTCGGTTTCAAAGTGTCGCGCAATTAATTATCCCATTTTTTGCCATTTTCTAAACTCTCGGCGGTCGCAAATCCTTTCAATTTTTTTCTTGTATTTAATGTTTTATTTCTATAGGATTAATGTTTGATTGAAGTGGAGAGATAGTCTGAGAACGTTTGAGATAGCCTTGAGTAAAAGCGTGGCAAATTTACAGGCAGTAGCAAAACACTTGCCTCAGAAGCTTAAAAGTTTAGAAGATGAAGTATGTTGAACACAAAACATTTAACTTCCGAAATCTTAGAGACTTACTCATTTTTAAACTCGTTTGTAAAACTGTTCACTATTTCTAAACTATTTTTAAGATCGTTTTAGGAAAACATGGCTCTGTGTTGTTAATTCGATTGAACCTGAACATATCAATGAACTTGTTAAAACAAAATCAGCTCATAAGCTTCATCACAATTGTTGGATACACTAGTTGTATTGTCACTCCGTAACTTCAAGACACGCCCGGTTCATTTGACTACTCTATTTTGATACGTTTTTGACAATTTTTTTTGTCAAATGATGGTCGCTTAAATTTGTATAAATATTGCTGACATGCTCATAAATAAAACATAGAGTTGAATCAGATAGTGACTCCACGTTTGGTGAAAGTGAGTCGAAAACGACTCAAAATTAAGTTAAAAAAGTGTCAAATCTCATCTTCCCGTGACTGGAGGCCCCTGGTGGCCCTCCCACCACTATCCTACTACGTACCAGCTTGCACCCGCACTAACTAAGGGTCATTTTTAATTGGCATTTGTCTGAAACAGCCTATCCTCGATGATGAGCAAAGGGGGGGCAAACCCTGACCGGTCCATCTTGCAAGCAGCTCCTTCGTCCTATTCATAGCCAAGTTCTACGTGTCTTGAGGCAATGCTCTTTGTCACATACTTTGCTAAGCTGGACATATCTAACCTCTATGCTCTCTACTATGTGCTCGGTTCACCCGGTTTTAGCCAGGATGAGAAGAAAACGACCAAGAAGCAGTCGTCTTTACACACACTTGAGTGTGACATGAATCGAAAGCTTAATAGGAGAGGAATGCATTTGCATACATGTTTGTGGCATCTTTCTACGTACATCTTTCTATTGCACATGGAAAACACAGAAATAATTAATGAGAAGCAAGGCCTTGCTCAACGTAAAGAGCTGGTTCCTTTATTTTTCTCCAAAGAAAGAAAAAATAGATGCTCCCAGGCTCCCAGCGTTCCGGTGCACCAAGTTGCTGTAGGTAAGTGCGTAGTTCACCCACACTGAACAGGAGTGAGGGTTGTTTTACATCCATCCTTAGTACTCCTGTTTCACCTTCAGCGGAGGCTGAGCTACGTGACTTACGTAACTTTCCGACGCTGGAATGGGGTGGTGCACCGTATCTGTTGAATTTTCCAGTGTCTTGCGAAGCCGTGCTAGGATTTGTTGATGTTGAGAAAGTTTCTGCCAGTACAACGTGGTCTGGTTTCGCAGTTGTGAAAGTTAGAACCCCATAGTCACCTGGATGTTGGGGATACTTGTTTACTACTTGGAGAAATCTCAGTTGCGGCCGCAGTTGGGAGAAGTTTGAGTACTGCAACTAAGGAGCAATTTTGTCTTTCGCAAATGGTTGCTACACCATGTACCATTTCTAGTTGATGATTATAATGATCAGAAAACCTGATTTCCACTTGAAACATCAAAGACCCGTGTATGTAGTTCAAAGGAAATCACCACTTTGAAGGGATTGCGGCATATGCGTGAGCGCTTGAGTGTTCTTTTCGCAATGCGATGAAAAGCTCTCGTGAAAAATCCATATTTTCTCCTTGACAGCGAAAGGGGTTGGTATCTCATGGTACTGTTGTTGATGTAAGAAGTTCTTCCGTGCGTGTAGTTTTTATTTCGTTTGCGAATTTCTAAATTTTAAATGAGATTTAAAAAAAAAAGTATAACGCGGTGTCTGTCAAGATAAGCAATAAAGGTAGTTGGAATTAAAATAAAATTACTAATCTTTCCTCTCATTTTCTAGTCAAACTTATTAGTTAGTGGCTTTAGTAGCATCTTTACTGTTGGCTCATGAATAAGGGAAATAATCTGAATACATACAGATCGGCAACATAGATAGTATTAGCCTAAAACTTTTCGACTAACGGGTGGCAACTAAAACTTTGAAATTTATTTCTCAAGCTGTCAAAAAATAACAGAATAAGATCTTATTTATTGAAGTAAAAGATGATGTCCATTGTTGACAAAAAAATTAACATTTGAAAACGGTCCGTAATTAACTGTTCCATGAAGAATGTCGAAACGAGAGCGTTGTACGACCTTCATGTCAACTTTGCGAACGGCACTCTTGATTCTAGCAATCAACTGTTAGCAATTTGTGGCTCTCCAGTTATTTTTGTACACCAAGGAGCTAAAAACGTCGGAGAAATATTCGACTGGGCGACACTGAAGCAGATTTATTGGGTTGTGGTTTGTGGGCACAAATGGGATCGATTGGTTTGTGTTTTTTGGCATAATGCGATGATGATTTATCCGGTCAAAACACGTGCTGTCCATCAGTATGATTTATTTTTAGAAACTAATCAAAATATTCTTCAAACATTCATTCTGTTACACAAATCATGACTTAGAAATACATACTCTCGGAAATATCAATGTACAGCATCACTTTCATTTCAAACATATGTTTAAACTTTATTATTTATTCGGAGATGCCTTAGAACTATCCATGGAATATTTTTTTATCAACTACTAGCTGAACCCGGTGCGTGCGCTGCTACGCTTGCAACTAACTGAAGAAAAATTTAATGTAACTGGCACTTTTATGGTTTTTTTTCGGAATGAGTTTTTTTTTTTGAGTAAGCAGGGGTTCAAACTTCTATCAAAACATGCTTCTTACCCGAGAAATACACGTTTTGTGTTTGAGTATCCTGGATAATTCTCATTTTTGGTAGAAATTTGTGTTTCATTTGGATGGGAGCCCTCCCAAGTAACAATTTTGGTTTTATAAGGGTTCTGAAGAGAATGACTTCAAGAATGCTATAAAACCATGATAAAACCAGCAATTTTCATTGGGCTCCCTTCCAGAGAGGGTGGTTTCTCAAACCACCATACAATGATTGCCTTCAAAATCCCCACATGCCAAATTTGATTCCATTTGCTTGATTAGTACTCGAGCTATGCACAAATTTGTGTTTCATTTGTATGAGAGCCCTCCTCTTGTAGAGGGCGGACCCAAGTAGCACACCACGATCATAATTAGTTGCAGCAACTTGATTATGACCAACAAAGGCATATTTTTGTTTTCTGAACTTATTTGCAACATGTGTGCTACTAGGGGAGGGGTCTCGATTTACCTTAGAAACCTTTCTTGCCTTCAAAAACCTCTACCTGCCAAATTTGGCTCCATTTACTTGATTAGCTCTTGAGTTATATAGAAGCTTTTGTTTCATTTGTATGGGAGCACCGCCCCCAACCTCTTAGAGAGAGAGGAGGGGTCTCGAACTATCGTAGAAACATTTATTGCCTTTAAAATCCCCGCATGCCAAATTTGGTTCCATTTGCTTTATTAGATCTAGAGTTATGAAGAAATTACAGTTTCATTAGTATGACAGCACCCCTTCTAGGAGAGGGGAGGGGTCTCAAATCACCATAAAAACATTTTTCTCCTCCAGAAAACCCCACATGCCAAATTTGGTTCCATTTGCTTGATTAGTTCTTGAGATATGCAGAAACTTCTGTTTCATTTGTACGAGGGCCTCCCTTTCTAGAGAGGGGAGGGGTCTACCATAGAAACATTGCTTGCCTCCAAAAACTCACACATGCTAAATTTGGGTTCCTTTGCTTGATCAGTTCTCGAGTTATGCAGAAATTTGTGCTTCACTTGTATGGGAGCCCCCTTTTCCAGAGAAGGGAGGGGTTCCAAACTATCATAAGAACCTTCCAGTGTCCAAGACAAATCCAACAAAGCAAAAATCTTGCCAAATGGTCCTTCCCTTCGCGAGTTAAATCGTGACGAAGGAAACCCCAACTCATTTTCATTTATTTCGATTGGCATTGAGGTTTCAGGGTCGAAATCTGTTTCTCAATGTATTCAAAGTAAATGGACTTGTGTCTTGTTTCGGCGCTTTATTCTGACTCTTTTTAATGTATTGCAGAGGTACAGGGTGGCCGAATATTATCCGTACTGGAAAATGGTGTTAAGACTATCTTTTATCATTCCCTCTCGCGGGTCAAATTTTCCACCTTGTCGGCGGTGAGAAGGTGTATCTCATTCTATAAACATGCATGTGAGACCAAGAATTTGATCAGTAGTGAAAGTATCACATATTCTAGTCGTTTTTTTTACTGCTACGTCGTAGAACGTTTATATAAAGGCGCTAACATCAGGTGTGATAGTGGCGGGTTATGCACGCGGTCATTTGGTTGTTGGAATAGACAATTAATAAGATTTGTGTAATGTTACTAATAATCCAAGATCTAAAAGGTACAAATATGGACATTGGCACAGATTTCAAAAGTATTAAATATTTTAAAGAGGTCAGAATAAAATCCTCATTATAATGGCAAATTGAGCGCAATACCAATTACTACTAATTGGTTGTTTTCACACTTTTTTATAACTTTTTAAGCATTAGTACTTCATTCAGGCATAAAAAACTTGTGCCTACCCAGCGGAGGACACGGATACGGCCACCCATGTGAGTCTAGAGTGCCACAGTAAAGACTATAGGTATACAGACCTGGGGGTGAGTCCCCGGATACGCAATCTTAGCAGGAAAGCACGGAATATACACTGATTACAACTACAATTACAAAATGGTGTTAAAACTTTCTTTCATTGTTGGATTAAAACTCAATATGTATTGTTTGTTATAGCAACATGTTTGCAAATTACAAGTTTTATTTGTTCCTTTCAAAATGGCCGCCTCGTGCTGAGATGCACGCCTTCAAACGTTTCGGGAAGTAATCCACGATGACCGCGAGTTCTTCGACAGATATTTGTTCCCAAACCTTTAAAGAGACGATTTAAGATGATCTAGCGATTTATGTAGTGTACTGTAGGCTCTTGACTCCAAGCTGGGTATGGTCCATCGGATTCAATTTTGGTGAGTTAGATGGCCATTCATCTTCCCTTAAAAAGCTTGGGAAAATGCGTGCTCAAAGACTAATAGTCTTTTTTTGCTCCTAGAGCCGGCGCCCAGTCTTGTTGAAAAACCAATTCATTTTTGCCGAAATGCTGTGATGCTCCAGAAGTTATTGTGTCAGTAAGTAGCTTCTGATATACCGCTTGATTCACTTTCACCTCCTTGTCGATAAAGATTAAAAAAAACCATGATAGAAGCAGGATGATAACTCCTTGAAATACTTCTTCGATTTTCGGAAACAGCAGAAAGCAGTTGCTGATCATTTTGGTGACTGTGATGCTGCTTTATTGTGAAAACATTTTCATCGGTGCACAGCATATACCGAAAGCGGTCCTCGGATAAGCGGTTCAGGAGAACTTTGGCTTTTTTCAACCGGTTTGCTTTCAAGGTGTTATTTAAGTAGTGATTCTTGCACAATTTATATGACTAAAGCTTCAAATCGTCGTGAACTATGGCTGCAACGGAAGATTTTGATATGTTCAGTGATTTCACCAATTTTCGGATGGAAATCTTCGCTTGATTCGTCGCCGGATAATCTCGCGCATTTGTGGACTCCGGTGCGCTTTTTTCATCTCCCTACGTGGTTGGAACGCTAGAACCAAGTGGTTAAGGAGTGTATCGAAAATAAGCTATCCACAAACTTTCTTTCGAATTATGTTGAAAACCGATATTTTATTCATACAAAAAATTGATCCTTTATTGTACGAGGTTAAACTTGAACAGAATGAAGACCGGATGAAATTTAAGTTATTCCTTCACGAATTTTCGAACTTTGGATCGAATGCTCTTCATCAAGTTCCGGACAAGTGTTGCATCGCATTTTTTGGACGCTTGAGCCCAAATTTTTTTGAACTCCTGCATGTTCCCAGCTGCCTTACCAGTCTTCTTGAAGACCCTCTTTACGATTGCCCAGTAACGTTCGATGGGTCGAAGCTGAGGGCAATTTGGTGGATCGATATTTTTCTCAACAAAATCTATACCCTTTTCCGCAAGCCAATTGAGAGTGGTTTTGGCATAGTGGCATATGCTTTTTATATAAAGGCAACAATCTCTTCTGGAGACACTCAGATCGATAGATTTCCGCATTTATAGTTCCGATAGTGTAAAAAATGGTTGACTTCAAACCACAGGAACATATTGATTGCCATACCAGTACCTTTCGACCGAATTTCTCCACTTGAATCGACCTGTCCGCATCGCTTACATCCTCCCCAACGACGGCAGTAAAATATTGTGGACCTGGAAGGGTTTTGAGTCCTTACATAGGTCTCATCGTCCATCAAAACGCATGCATCCGGACGCTGCAAAAGACGCGAATACAATTTCCGGGCCCTTGTTGATGCTCGCTTCTTCTGTTCTGCACTTTGTTTCGAGATTTTCGACAAGTCGAGTTATTAGTACGAGACACTAAAGAAGTCTGCACATTGTAGACGAAATACGCGTATCTGTCGAAGATAAGCAAAGGTAGTTGGAATTAAATGGAAGATACTAATTTTTCTTCTAATTTCTAGAGAATCTTAGGCTAAACAGTCGAAGCCGCAACATTTTTGCTTCTAAAATGTTGTGCCGTGAACTTTTTGGCACGACAGTTTTGTAACAGGATGGGGATGCTATTTTCCGCGAGGGTGCTGACAATTTTGAAAATTTTTCGGTTGAATTCACTTCCCCTCTTTGTTTACAAAATTAGATACGTCTGTTAGAAAAAGAACTCGAGATTCCTTACCAATTTCAAAGGAAAAAACCATGCTTGATTACGCGAACTTTTTGGCGTTTTTCAATTAGGCTTAGTGATGTTTAACGCACGCACACTACTGCGCCATTAAGATCAAAGGAGTGCAAGTAGGAAGGAAAATCATTTGGAAGATAACAAACCATCATTCCTCAGCATGAGCCAAGAAATGGAAAGGTGAATAAATGTCCAAAAGCCTAATGATGCTGAGCAATACGTGGCG